>JAFIRS010001108.1:357500-436540 GCA_018342105.1 Gonioctena quinquepunctata
GAAGCATTAGATACCAATGCTGTCACTGGTGTCTGTTCGACAAATACGATAACGACACAAGCTCAAATTCATATCCCAGTTGGAAATTCAGAAATTCTGAAAATTCTTGGGGATGATCCAACTACTCCCAAACAAATTGGGAAACCACTCCCAGAGGAGTTAGTTGCGAGGTGGTCTAGTTATTGTACCACCGGATTGGACAGGGAAACAAAAAATTCCCTAAAAGAAATCTGGCCTTTGGCTCAAAATTGTCCTTTTCTATCTGGACCAAAGTTGAATGCAGAAATAACCCCATTATTGAGGGACTTATCTGTCAAACAGGATGCTTTCTATTCAAAACTTCAAGATAATATCGGACGAAGTTCAAGCGCATTGGAAGTTAGTTTGGACATTCTCCTGAATAGTGAAAATCTCAAACGAAGTGAGGTTATATCGCCACTGGTCGACTCGGCTAAAATATTAGGCGAGATACATTTCTCGCTTTCTGGTCACAGAAGATTCTGTATTGGCCCTAGTGTGGACTCCTCCATAAAAAAAATATTGGAACTGGATAAAGTTGATGGATCTCTGTTTGGATATGACTTACCGGAGCGTCTCAAGTTTGCCCAAGAAACAGAAAAATCCACACAGAAAATGAAAATAAAGATACAGCCCCAGGGTTTAAGCCGTCTTTAAACTTCCGGCGCGCTGTTGTCAACTCCAAGATGAAGGGAAAGCCAGCAATGAGGGCCAACTACAAAAATATGCAGTAAAGAGGAGGGAGAGAGTTCGGAAATAGAGGTAAATTATGCTGGAAGGCTGAAACATTTTCAAGCCAACTTGCAAAAAATAACACAAAATAAGTTAATTCTGGAATGGATTTCTGGCTACAAAATACCATTTTTGGGCAAACCACGCCAAAATCATTCCCCAAAACTCAGGCAATTCTCTTCTTCTGATCATAAAATATGTGAACAAGAGGTGAAAAAATTATTCAAGATGGGAGCCATTGAAGAATGTGAATATAAAAAAGGACAGTTGCTGTCAAGTTATTTCTGTGTTAAAAAACCAAACGGTTCCTTTAGATTTGTACTGAATCTCGAAAACTTAAACACATTTGTAAAAACTGAACATTTCAAAATGGAGACTCACAAAACAGTGGAGCATATCATTTTCCAGGATGCCTATTTGGCATCACTGGATTTGAAAGATGCATATTTCATGATTTCTATATTCGAGAAACATCGAAAATATTTGAGGTGTTCTTTTGATGGCCTTCTTTATGAGTTCAATTGTTTGCCATTTGGTCTCTCGGTAGCTCCATACGTGTAATGCAAAATTTTGAAACCCGTAGTTCAGAACTTCAGAAATAGAGGGTTTGCCTCCGTAAATTACCTAGATGATTTTTAATTGGTGGGAACATCATATATAAATTGTTCTGAGAACGTTCTAGAAACGCAGATAATTTTAAAAAGTTTGGGGTTCATTGTTAATTCTCAAAAAAATGTAATCCTACCAAATAAATTTGGAAAATGTTTAGGATTCATATATAACACCAAAGAAATATCAATTTCTTCAACAGATAATAAAAAACTGAAAAGTTCCAAAGAATTAAGACGTCTTCAAAAAATTAAAAGTTGTAAAATCCGTTATTTAGCAAAAATAATAGGTTATTTAGTTTCGGCATGCCCAGCTGTTTTATATGGGTGGAAGCATATAAAAAGGCTGGAAAGTGCAAAAATTTTAGCACTGAAATCGAATCAAAAAAGATATAATGAAATCATGACTTTACCATCTTCAATAAAAGAAGATGTCACTTGGTGGCTTGATAATCTGCCAAAATCCAAAAAATCACTGTTGTACAACAAGAAATTCATATTAAATTTTTTTTCAAATGCATCCCCTACAGGGTGGGGGGCGTTATGTGGTACAGAAAAAACTAGAAGGTTTTGGTCGGATCAGGAGAAAATCCTCCATATAAACAGTTTGGAAAAGTTAGCTGCCTTCAACGCCTTAAGAGCGTTCGCAAATAAATTGAAAAATTGCAGTATTTTAATGCGGATAGACAACACCACTGCTATATCGTACATAAATGAAATGGGCGGCGTACGGATTACACTCAACGAAATATCAAGACAGATATGGCAATGGTGTGAGAATAAAAATATATTTTTCTTTGCGTCATATATAAGCTCAAAAGGAAATATCACAGCCGATGAAAAATCAAGGTATGAATCATCTGAATCTGAATACTCTTTAAATAATACAGTTCATGACAGTATTATCAAAATATTGGGTATACCCATCGCGCATCGCATTGCATCGCACAACAATAAAAAGTGCGAAAGATTCATATCGTGGTGAAGAGACCCCGGATCAATAGCAGTAGATGCTTTTACCATTCAGGGGAACGAATTTTTTTTACGCTTTTCCCCCCTTTTCAGCCATTACTAGAGTGCTGAATAAAATTATATCAGAACAATCAGAGGGAATTGTAGTTGTCCCACTATGGAAAACACAACCATGGTATCCGCTGTTTGTGAAATTGCTAAGCAGCAGACTCTCAACCTTCAGACCCAGTTCTGATCTAATTATTTCACCTTTTAGGGAAAGTCACCCAATATGGAAACAGCTTACCCTGATTGCAGGGAAGCTCTCAGGCAAGCGTTTATTTCAAGAGGAACACCGGAGTCATCTATAGATATACTTCTAGCTTCGTTAAGCCAATCAACCTTCAATCAATATAACTCATCTTATAAAAAATGGTGGAAATTCTGCGAAGAAATGAATATGGATCCTCTTGCAGCAAACATGTCTCAAGTTCTTTCATTTTTAGATAAAGCATTATCTTTGTTGCTACCAAATATAAAAGATAATAAGTAGATTCATGAAAGGGGTTTTCAGGTTGAGACCCTCATTTCCCAAATATCGAAGTACTTGGGATCCCCATTTAGTTCTACAGGAACTAGAAAAATGGTATCCTCTTGATTATCTTTCTCTTGAAAAATTGACTGAAAAGCTTGTAACTTTATTAGCACTTGTAACGGCGCACAGAGTTCAAACTCTGTCATTTATTAATATTGATAATATTAAAAATGCCAATGATCGTATAGAAATACAGATAACTGACCTCATTAAGATATCCAGACCAAAAGTTCAGCAACTAGTTATTTATTTAAATTTTCATTAAGACGAGCCAGAATTATATGTTGCTTCAACGCTACTACATTATTTGAAAAAGACTGAAGCCTTAAGACTGAATACCAAATATGTATTTTTAACTATCAAAAGCCCCCACTCTGCAGCCTCTCCACAAACCTTGAGCAGGTGGATCAAAGACACCTTAAAATGTTGTGGAATTGATGTGAATCAATTCAAAAGTCATTCCACAAGACATGCATCAACCTCGGCAGCTCTGCGTTGTGGTGTTAATATAGAAACAATTCGTGCTAACGCAGGTTGGTCCGAGCGTTCGAACTGTTTTGTGAGGTTCTATAACAAACCCCTAGTAGAGAATAAGGGCCTTGACAGTATTATTATTGGCAATCATTAAAACATGTGGATGTGACGTAATGTCAATTATTGGAATATATATTGTTGGGTAGATCGTTTTTATTTATCTCTCAACATCTACATTCTGATCTACGAGGATGGAGCAGCGAAGTATAATTTATGGATTAAATGACTCACCTGAGGAAGTTCATTCCAAATTATGCGAGCTGCTCCTTCCTCGTAGATCAGTCCCACCCAAGTTCCCAAAAATGTATATAAAATGATATACAAATGAGCCCTTAACGATCTAAACCCTATCCTCAAAATCTGGAATGAGTAAGCAGGCGGGCCTCCGACGAAGGTGGAGTGATTGATTGTTTTTAGTTTGATGACACTCGTGGATTGAGTACGTTTATATGGAAACTACATTCTGATCTACGAGGAAGGTGCAGCTCGCATAATTTGGATTGAACTTCCTCGGGTGAGTCATTTAATCCATAAATTATCGATCATAGTTATTTTGTATTGTTTCACAATTCCGGTAATATCCAAGGAGTAACAAAATATGTTCATTCTGCTTAGGCCCGGTATTTTCACCTCATGTTATACTAGGAATAAATCAACCCATTGTTAGAATATGGTTTTGTTTAACGTTTATTGATATGCAAAAGTACATTCTAACCATTGGTTAATTCATTCCTAGTTTGACCGGAGGGGAAAATACCGGGCCTCAGAGTTGTCAAACGTGAGGACCGGATTAATTTCAATTCAAATATTGACGATTTCAAATAAATGACAAGAACGTGTCAGCGTGTTCCTGATTACTGAAAATATAATCAATTTGAAGTAATACAAAATATTTGAATATGCCATAATATCAAGAATCCGATTATACTTGAAGAAATCGAAAACGCTCCATAACACAACGTGTTCCTAAATGAACTCAAAATAATATGATTCCCTGTATTATAATCCTCAACCCCCACTCAATCTGTCAACGTGGACTCAATGAACAAGTGTCATTCTGAATGAGATGTCTATAGGCTAAAAAACTGTGTTTGCCCTAATAGGAACTGAAACTAGGCGTGGCTATAATATCATCTCTGCCGATAGACATAACTCAAATTTCATTTCTCGGTTGTTTAGAAATAAACCACATTATAAATCAATTATAAAACGGTGCAAAATAACTTTGCTCAGCACAATATGAGCTTCAATAGTGTATTCTGATTAAACCTATGGGAAACATCAATAAAATTCCATCATTATTTCTTTCGGGTGAATAGAATTTAGTGCTCAATTCTCCCTGTCGATATTGGACAGATTTGTTAGCATTCATTCAGGCTATAGAATATCAAGTATTTGTTGTATAAAGTTATCTCACCCCCTTGCCAAAATACCGTGTAACTCTTTCCAAATACTAGCTTATGTGGTTTCAAAGTAAATTCTTGGTTCGATCTAATAGTATCATTTCGCAAGTCGATGTCAGGCGAAGAAATTCTCCATACACCACCTTCTGGAATTTCGCTACCATCTGTAGACTCCACCCTTACTGTTGTTTTCTTCGCAACATCGATATCGGGTTCACAGTTTCCAACGCAACTGTGAAAATATGGAGCTATGAGTTAAATACAACTGAAAAGAATATATCGATTGAATCATTGTGAAAATTGAAATTAATTCGCCACTTCATTGCTGGGTCCATGCATACCAGTAGGGATTATTTGAAGTAAATATTGTCATCGATTTTAAACTAACTTCTCGATGAGCTGGAGACTTGAAACTCAAGACAACGCTCAGAACTGGATGACAATGCAATATCAATGCGCTTTTTTGTCTATTTGTCTGTAGAACGTTGACGGAGCCAAGAGTGAGGTTGGAATGACACAACCTCTCCATAGCACCTACAGAATGATCGACGAGTCAATGTGCACTGAATTAAACTGCCTTGATTCTGATTCTATTTATTATGTTTATACAATGTTTACACTCATCAAAAGGTAAAATTGAAGGTGAAGATGAAAGTATAATAATATTTAAGTAACTATGACATAAAACCTTTTAACAAAAAATTTAACCGACGAAAAAATCAACTGAAAAGCAGAAAATAAAATTAACCTTCTTAGTCTTAATGATAATTGAGCTCCTAAACTAATGTGAGTAACTAATTTTGATTCGGCGCCAAACAAACAATTATCGAAGATCATCATATTACTTTGAAAAAGTGATCAAAACGCCGCTATGCATCTCCCTGCCATCATTTCACGCTTTACCCAATTCAATTGCTAGTTTGTTTGGCGCCGACTCAAAATTAGTTACTCACATTAGTTTAGGAGCTCAATTATCATTAAGACAAAGAAGGTTAATTTAATTTTTTGCTTTTCAGTTGATTTTTTCGTCGGTTTAATTTTTTTTAAAAATTTTAATTTTTAATTTTTTGGAAATTAATTCCTTTTTTTTGTTGAATAATATGATTATCTACTTTAACTATTTATTGTTATATAATATGAATTATTTTTTTAAGTTCTGGTTAGTTGATTCCATCACTTTGTATATAATTCCATCCTTTCATGGAATGTAATTATTGTGACGGATGTAGGAGGATCTGTCAATGTCTACTACATATGTGTGCCAATGTTCACAAGTGAAAAATCAATCATCCCCCATTTTTCTACCCATAGGGGTGGATCATTTCATTTCAAATTAGGATATGATCAACTATGAGGTATACCTTATCTAATAAAGAAATAATCATCCAAATCGGAAAACCCCACAAAGTTATGCCAAAATTAGAGGGCGAATGATCAATATCCTTCATGTTGCTACCCTTAGGGATGGATTTTCCCGTTCAAATTCAAATGGGACGAACTTCGAAGTACACCCTATCCAATGAAAATAAAATCATCAGAATCGGACCCTTATGTGGAAAGTTATGCGTGATCATACATGAAAAAAATGATACGCGTCGAATAGAGAACCTCCTCCTTTTTGGTTTCGTCGGGTAAAAAAATATATAACTACTGACATGAGATGTGTACACTCAGAAAACACATATATATAAATAGATAAAATCTAATTCACAATTGTGATTTTTTTTTTGTAGATTGTATGTTATAGCACATTGGAAAATATTAAATATGTGTCAGTTCTAATAATAATAATCTCAGCACAATCTATCACACAATAATATAAATAATAAAACACACTTGAAATCAAACATCAAAATTTTCGAAGAAATTCCATACCAATAACAAAAATTTAGTTACCCCCATCTACTCCAACAATCCACGTTAAGACGAACACTAGGAGTACCAACAATCCAAATTTCACTGTGAAACTTCCTAAGATTCGATAGTACAAACCAATCATGATTCCCCAGGTCCATCAAAGAACAACCACAACATAATTTCGTAGGTTTGCAGAAAATTTTCCAATATGAGAATGAAACACAAATTAAAAAGTTGATAAAGCGATAAAAATAATACACGTTACCTAGAATAGTTGCCAAGGGACGTATTTTTCAACCTTTTTTATCATAACCACTTGAGTCTTTATAAATAACTATAATTGCGTAAATTAAATACTCAAGTTTGACGTATATTCTTATTTCAGCAGGGGGGTTACAACATTATAACAATTAAAATGTCTACTTTCGAAAAATAACTAGTACTGAAGATGCCTCCCGCCGGTGGCGAAACTTATACATAACTTTTTGATTTTTCTATGAATCCTCATACCAAGGAACACTCAATATATATATATATATATATATATATATATATATATATATATATATATATATATATATAGTGTGTTCCACTTCTCATGGAAACACCCCCGTATCTTCCGTAATTTTCGACGTAGAACCATGAAATTCGCAGCATCGATAGATACACTAGAACTGAACTCACTGCACAAAAGCAAAATTGGCAAAATTGGCCCAAAATTCCTTCGGATTCGTGTTTAGGATCCCCAAATTACTACTAATACACCAGTCTCCTGAGAAATTTTCAGTCCTGAAAAATTCTTATTTGTTTCACTTCTCATGGAAACGCCCCCGTATCTTCCGTTATTATCGAATTATAATGACGAAATTCTTTGAATTGATGAATATCCCAGAAATGCAACTATTGACTCGATGGATTGTAAGTAGTGATATACACTGCACGCCAGTCGTGAACAATCAATTTTTTCGAAAAAATTATATTGTTGAAATTTCCAGGATCGATGGAAATTTTCAAAATATACCTATATATTCTGTCAAACTGAGGAACGAAAGCAGCTCCCAATTAGTCTCATAAGGATACCCATACAAGAAAATTACTCGATGACTCTTTTGTGCAGCTAATAATGAGTTATGAATTAGTGGCAATATTGAATGCATAAGTATGACTCAGTTATTTTTCTCGTGTTTTCAGTGATCAACAAGAATAACAGTTTCATTGTATCATTGAATGTTTCACCGCGAATTGGAATTATATTCATTTGAAACTTTGGACTTTCACCGTGGAAAAATTGCATTTCAAATTAAATACGAATGGTTCGTGAATAATATAATTTTTACTTCATCAGAAGAATAATTGAATTTCAAATCATACAATATTCACACATTCTCTAATTATAGTTCCTTTTATCAATCCCCCCTCTGATAAGATACATTTTTCCAGTCTCTTTCTAATATTTCTCCCAACTTTCCTCAGTTCCTCTCGTGTTACCTCTTGGCATGCTTCAGTAATCCTCGCACGGAGATCATCACGAGTGAGTGGCCTATTCTTATAAACCTTGTTTTTTAATGTTCCCCATAAATAAAAATCCATCGAGTTTAAATCAGGCGACCGCGGAGGCCATTCTACAAGGGGGCTATTGGGTCCGATTCATCTCATAGGTAAATTCCCATTGAGCCACTCCCTCGTTATCCTATAATTGTGCACCGGTGAACCATCCAATTGAAAAATCACCTTTATTTCTTATAACCACAGGAAGTTCCCGCAATGCCTCTGGAAATTCATTCTCCAGGAAATTGACAAATAGTTCTTCATTCGGATTTCGATCGAAAAAAATAGGGTCCTAAGATTATATCATTCAATATCCCACACCATACATTGACTTCATGAGATATTTGATTTTTACAATTTACAACCCAATGTGGATTTTTTTCAGCCCAGAATCTCATATTCTGGGAAGATACCACTCCATTGGCGGTAAAAGTCGCTTCATCGCTATATAAAATGTTCTTTAGGAAATTACCGTTATTTAGGTTGTGCCCATAAACAAAACTCCATCCGTCTGTTTTCGACTCCTGGATGTAGGGTGTGGAGAAATTTGGGTTCAAAAGCATGCATTTTATGTCTTTTCAAACACCTCCAAATTTTAATGTGGCCTATATTGAGCTGGGGTGATACATTTCTCAAACTTATATGAGGATCAGCTCGATAAGCCGCCAAAATGACATCATCTTCAATATGGTGCCCAACTAGTTTTCTATCCTTCGTAACTTGGCCGGTGCTTTTGAAGAGGTTAAATATTTTGAAAACTGTTCCTGGGCCAATTGAAGGTTCGTGCGGATGTCTTCTGTTGAATTCAAAGGCTGCTTCACGGTAAGACCTCGTACCTTCACCAACCAACAACACGATTTCAACTTTCTCTTCAACAGATCTACGAACCATCTTCAAAAACGAAGAAAGCGGGAACAACGCAAAAACAACAGGAACAACAGTAATAATTAGAAATAATTCGTGGAAACTAGACTGGTGGTGATATTAAATTCAACGTCAAATACAAGTTGTCAGTAAATATCAATGAGGAATTGTTTTCCATGGCAATGTCAAGGCACACTTTGCTTTTGATTGACTTCAATCCTTTCAATTCGATGAAAAAATGATTTGTTCGTTCATTCATATGTAGATAACGATGGAGAAATAATATGAGATTTCGTATTTTGCGGTGAATTGTGAAGATCAAATAACATTTCATGAAGTGAAAGTATGATGTGCGATCAAAATCTAAACAAAGAAATAGTTCATTTCTTTGAAAATAAATTTTCCGATGCGTTTGAAGAGTTTCTATGAATGTGGGAAAAAATATGATTTTGTGGATGGTTCTGATTGATTCACATTGGGAAACAAAGTATAGAAAAACAACCAGAAACATATCAAGATAATACATGGGGAAACTGAGAAGAGAAATATTAGAAGGAGACTAAAAATGTATAATATTAGAGGGTGGATTGGAGAAGATTTTGTCATTCAAAATGCAATAATTCAACCAATCCTTCCTGTTACGTGTGCCTCAAAAAATGAATTCATTATCATTTTATGCATTACTGAAAATAGACATTTTTTACGAACCATCCGTAATTCATTTGAAATTTGATATTGCTGGATTCCAAGTTCAAAGTTATAAAAACATATTCTGGTCCGCGCAGAAAATTGAATGATACATTACAATAATTGTTATTGATATTCATGGAAAACCATCGTCCAATTCTTAATATTATAAACAAAAGTGCGGAGTGCGGAGGTATAGCACAACTCACCTTCTGTGAGGAGAGACATGTGATAAGAAAATTAAATTGATGAATACCAAATCCATATCGAATCTAGTGTTCATTTGAAATGAGATGCATTTGGTGCACATACTGATTTCAATGGCAGTTTGTTACTCCGTTTGTTCCATTCGATCGTAAGTGCATTCTATGATGTTTGGAAAAGTGGGTAGTTCCGTCGCAACTTAGGGGTATATCAATTAGGAGAAGGCCACTTATTTGATAGGTGCACTTTCAGCATATCTATCAATCCAGAGAGTTTTATAATTCTCGAAAAGAAAGATACGGGGGCGTTTCCATGAGAAGTGAAACAAATTAGAATTTTTCAGGACTGAAAATTGCTCAGGAGACTGGTGTATTAGTAAATTGGGGTGAACACGAATCCGAAGGAATTTCGGGCCAATTTTGCCCCCTGATATAATTTTTCGGCAAAATAGGTGGTTCCATCGCTGCTGGCGTGCAGTGTATATCACATAGGATGACCCCTTTTGTGCAGTGAGTTTATTTCTAGTGTATCTATCGATCCTGAAAATTTTATGGTTCTACGTCGCAAATTACGGAAGATACGGGGGTGTTTCCATGAGAAGTGAAACACACTGTATATATACAGTGTCCGTCATAAAGTTGGCTACATATGGAAAAACATTGTTATTGAAATTTCTGAAAAACTCCTAATCTATCAAATAAGTGCATTTATAGAATCCTCAAAAAGCTGTCAATTTGTTCGATTTATATTGATTTGGACGGTGTATAGTCTGAATGATGAAAAATACTTACACTATTTCAAACTTATTTTGTCTTTTAACTCGGTCAGTTCTGATTGATGACTGCCGGATGTTCGATTCTCCAGTTTTGACGGATAACTTGAAGTTATACATCAATCCATCCAAGGCATATTCCTCCAAAACTGATGGGAGAGTATCTTAAAAAAGTATCTAATGTTCATTTGGCTACATCGAAGAGTGTTATTACTATTCCAATGAAGGATCTATCACGGAAAAAAATTATGAAATACCGAATACTTGTAGGAAGTCAAGGAATAATATTAAAAACTGAGGATATGATTTTATTTCAAGTGACATTCTTGAAGAAATTGAGAGAAGCAAAACATATCAACGTTTTCCCTAGTGTAATGACTCCCTAGGTTGACTGATGGGGCAAATCATTATGATTGTGATATTTTTCTATATCAATTTCCATTATTTTGATTTGGGGTACGGAAATACGAATTTAATCTCCTCCATCAAATTCCGATGGCATTGTTCCCCATGTCAGTCATTGCAGATATGAAATTGTCTACATATTTATAACCCATTCAATGGATAATGTAAATTGTAATCGGTGCGGATATATCCTCTACAATATTGCGCATTAAGGCGCGTTCTCACGAGTCAATTTTAGTTGAACGATTTTTATTGATCGACCAAAATCGAACAAAACTATACTGGTAAACCTTGTATTTCGATTTTTGTAGATCAATATTCGTCGAACCGAATAAGTTTGATCCGTTCAAAACTTATTGATCAACTAATGCGTCATAGGTAGTTTTCAGACAAGTTAAAACGCGTTTGAAGCGTGTGAATTGTAGGCAGTCGAGTTGAATGGAATTAATTTTGCGGCTTGATGTGCTAGTTGTGTGTTGAAAACAAAAAAAAAATCTAAAATGATTTTTGTAAGCATCCTTGACCTCCAAAGCAAGCTCCTTGAGCAGGGTTCCTGAAACGCCCAATTTATTTCTTCGAAATATCCAATTCCTGACCCCAAAACTGACGTTATCTAGATTTTCGTGAAATTTCGACAAAATATTTGTGATTTCTTCTTCTTGTGATAATTCGTGAATAGCAACGTGGTCGATTGCGTTCGCAGCCATTTCAAACAACTACCCAATCAATTTTCGTTTCACGTGTGAACCAAAATTCATTTCGATCAACTTAAGTTGATCAACTAAAATCGACTCGTGAGAACGCGCCTTTATGAACATCGATCGTACTTTCCTATTCGACATGGATGGAAATAATATACCAACCATTTCTGATAGTTCTATTATGGAAACTTGAGCGATGTGTCCCAATTACTCCGTAACTCAATTTGTACACAAGCGATCCATTCTGCTCGAGTGAGATATCAACATCATCATCTGAAAGAAGTTTGCCACTACTCAAGGCGATTTCCCCATCAACTGCAATTATTGGTACCAGTTTTTCCCTTAGAATTGTGAAAATGCACTGTAATTGAGAAAATTATATGAACGTGTAAGTAAAGATAAAATTGCGTGCATACATTTTCTGGTAATATGTTTTATAGATGAAACTCCAGAGATTAAATCTCACACATCCTCCTCGAATTATATTAAAACGAGAAAATCTTCAGGTAACTATACAATGATCGGACCCATTGTGAGAGCTGCGGATTTTTTTTTTGATATTCTCAGTGCGGTATTAATTGAAGATTTGTTTATAGAAACTGGATGCATACAGGGCGTTCCAACGAGAACTTGATCCCCCCTGTAACTCAGAAACGGACGTGTGATCAAAAATCTCCAAGAACACGTTAATTTGTGTTCCTAGGTGGTCCAATTTTGATATGTAATTCATACCCAAAACTTCACCCCCTTGCGGTCAGAAGCTTCCCCTATATTTTTTCAAGGGCATGGCGAGTCGAGTAATACATCATTTGAAAGGTCTCTAGCCCCTATATTACGTTTGTGATTCTTTTCAAAATTGGTTCGTTCGTTATAGACAAATTAGATGTTGAACGTTTTATTTAAGAAAAAATCGCTGAAAATCTGAAAATCGCTGTCGTTTCTTTTATTGAGGAAACCAACAACAGACAATATCAATGGGAACACAATTGACGGATGAGTTGCTCAAAATAACCTCCACCCAGTTCTATATAATAATACAGTCAACTTTCGAAACCTTTCCTTACATTATTCAAGATGTCCGGGGTCAGCAATCGACATTCCCGAACAATTCTCTGTCGCACCTCTTCGAGATTTGTTGGCCTGGTTGCGTAAACTTCCTACTTCAGGTGTCCTCACAGAAAGAAATTCAACGATGTGAGATCAGGTGATCTGGCTGGCCACTCTACCGGACCCCTTCTGCGGATCCAACGCATTGGAAAACGTTCGTCCAAAAACTGTCCCACACTAATATCAAAATGTGAGGGTGCACTATCCTGCTGAAACGTAAACCGAATTGTCATCATTTTCTAAAATTCGCGTGATCATAGGATCTAAACATTCTTGTAATAGATTTGTATGTGTCTCCATTGAGATTACCTTCGAAGAAAAATGGTCCAACAATATGATTACCAAGAATTCCGGCCAAAACATTTAATTGTTGTGGAGTTTGTGAATGTGTTTCATCACCAAATAATGATTCACATCGCTCCAGTTACGACAATTATGTCTATTCATTTCACCAGTCAACATGAAAGTACACTAGTCTAGTAGGTTTGGGTTATTGGTCAATTCATCGCTGAACTTTTCCTCACAAAACTGAAGTCGACGATCAGGATCATCTTTGTTTAATTCGTGAACTAGCCTTATTTTGGAAGGCTGGAATTTGTGGGCTCCCAAAATCCGGGAAACACTGGTAGCTGATACACCAGACGCTCTAGCTACTTGTCTGATAGATTGTCGATTATCCATGTGTACATGTCCTAAAACTGCAACTTCAACTGCTTCATTTCTGACAAGACGGAATACTTCATGTTCTCTGTTGCGAACAGAACCTGAAGTTCTGAATTTATCCATTAACTGTTTGACGTATTGATGGCTCACGTTGTGATCTGCATGGTTCATGTTATAAATTGTAGAAAAAACCATGTTGGAACATAGTAAACAAAGGTGAATGAATAATAATTCGTGACGAAGTGACAGCGGCCAACTATCTTCTTTTTGTTCTGCGATAAGTAGCTCTAACTCAAACTACCATTGCAGGAAAAACTAACAGTGTCGTCGTGTCACCAATTTCAAATCGTTTACAGGGCGGCCACTCATTGAGTGATTTCAAAGACTGTCTCAGTTTTTCCACGTTCCAAAAAAACTCCATATCTCCCGATTTCCCTAGTTTACATGTTTTTGTTTACATTCTACAAATATATAGAAGATCTGCGACAGAGATTCGGTCGGAAATGCTGATTGCTGACCCCTGACTATTATAAGGAAAGGATACGAAAGTCGACAGTATTATTTTATGGAACTTGGTGGAGGTCATTTTGGACAATTTATTCGTTAATTGTGCTCCCATTGATATTGTTTGTTGTTGATTTCTTCAATGAAAGAAACGACAGTGAATTTTCAGTTTTTCTTAAATAAAACGTTCAACATCGAATTCCTCGATAAGAAATTAACCAATTTTGTAAAAATTACAGAGGTGATAGAGTGGCTAGAGACCTTTTAAATGAGGTATTTTTTCGAACTCTCATGACATTAAAGAGAAATATGGGGGATAACTGCTGACCGCAAGGTATTGAAGTTTCGGGTATGAATTTCATATCAAAATTGGACCCCCTAGAAACACAACACAGGGGTTGGGGGCGGTGTGAAGTTTTCGTTGGAACGCCCTGTATATTGAAATTTTTTATCTACCATACCTCATCTGAGAGCACATTTTCAAAGCCATTGTTGTCATACTCTGTAGTTTTTGAAACTATTCTGTAATATCCAATGCTATGAAGTTCCATTAAAATATCATTTCCATCATGATACTTCGAACAGTTGCATAACGTTTCATCTGAAAGTATGATCATAGGTTGAAAGACTCTAGTGGGTGGCTGAGTAGTTGGGAAGTCAGGTTAAATACTGGGTTCTTCTGTGATTTCCATTTCGAAAGCCGATTGACATTTTCCCATTAGACTTGTGATATAGGCAAGCTCTATTACAGAGACACTGATAGAATCAACAAATATTTTATACCTCATTGCATACACCAAATCATTTTTTCAAAAAAGAAAAAAAAAGAGTTCTTCCCTATACACTATTTCCCTATACACTATATCTGTTCTCGTTCTCATATCAATCATTCGGTTTTCGCAGAATACCTTGTTATTTTTCAAACGTCGATATTGGGACTTAGGTATGTTGAATAAATTCATGTTTTGATATTGTGGAAAGTTATTATTAAAAAAAAGGCAAGAATGAATAGTCCCCCAACAAAAACTAATTCTCGATATATCAATGTAGTGTAACAGTCCTCCCTTTGAGAATAAGCAGTCCATTATACAGTGCGTTCATAAAGTGTGGAAATGCTCGATTATATCATGAGTTACTCATTTTCAGAGGTAAAGTTCGGACAGGTCAATTTTTTATTTTAGTTTTCTACTTTTTTTGACAAAAAAATAATTTTTACCCTTACTACTTCACAGGATATGACGTCATCGATAATCTTTTGAATGGAAAGGGTATGTTTTTATATCAAAAATCAAAAGCCAATTTTATTCTAAGTTCAACCATGCCACATACGTCATATGTAACATTTTAAGTTACAGAATACTGAGTAAAATGGAAACAGGTGCTCATATTTCCTATTTATGTCATTAGTTATTTTGCAACGAAAATATCAACCCTCTTAGTAGCATTTTAAGTGGACGGAAAGTAGCAGCCACTATATTCTGGAAAACTTTGAAGTGTTCGACCACAACCACTGCCACGTAATATACACGGTTCTATCAAGCGGCGGCTACCAAAATAAGGAACACTTTTTATGGTGGCCGCAACGTTCCGATCTATGTTTCTGGATCTCAGATAGCCACATTCTCACCATGTTGTGGTCACCTGGCAAAAACGTGGATATGTAGTGGCCGACACCACGTTAAACAACTGACTGCGTTTGTGTAAATAATATGTAGCTTGCTCTCTGTTCACCAACATAATTTAGTGATAAATTTTCCCCACTCTTTCATTTTGCCTGATTCATTTCTGAAACTCGATCTAATTTAAAAATATATAACATATAAACAAACAAACGCGTAAGTAAGTATATTGAATTTGGATACTTCTGATCGGGGTAAAATTAAAAAGATTGAAAGTTTTACGAGAAATATGGGTGTTGTAGCTCGATTGTGAGCACGCGTCATCTGAATACATTTTATTTAAGGAAAACATTATAATTCTGAAAAAAACTCACCCCCCGGAAATTATGTACATAAATCCCTGAAACATTGTTTCATCAATCTTGGTTAGTTGAAACAAATACTCACGTAACGAATTACTACCTTTGATGCAGTGCTAATGACAAATAAATATTAATTGAATATTCCGATCATTTCTCTGATGATGGCGACCCAGCATTTTCTGCAAATATAGCGGCTTTTGGATAATATAACTTTAAAGTGGCAGAAAGTGTAAATATTCCACTCTAAAGCCCCTTCCATCATGAAGTGCCCAGTGGAACTGAATTATTAACTTTCCCACCACTGGAAAGTGGCACCCACATCGCAGGCCCATGACTCACCACTTCAAAGTTATAACCAAAAAATTACAATAGGTCTTATACCCTTGGAAGGGGCGAACACGTCGCGCTATTATAACCTGCCACTTCAAAGTGATAACCTTGAAATTGCGGGTACTTGAATTCTGGCATTCTGAGGCACACTCTATACTCTTCTAGATGAAAATATTATGGACAAGCTTGTGTACCCTTATAAAAATTATGAAAGGAATAATATAAGTAAAATATATATTTGATATATATCCAAATGTGGATATTTATATATTATCGAAAAAAGTTACGAAAGGGAAAACAAAAGCAGAAATAATGAGTTTATTCATAACTAATATAAAAAAACTGAACAAAAAATTAAGTATGCTAGTGAAATGTGAAAAGTTACGCTAAAGCGAAAAACCAAATAAGGAATAATTTAACCTGTTGCTCATTGATATATTGCCTGCTAGTTATTATATGCTCTGGATAGAAAACTACGAATCGATGTTATTTACACTGATTTTCAAAAAGCCTTTGACCAAATTAACTTTCACATTCTTCTACATCGGGTTTTTCTACGAATTTAATAAACTTATTTACATCTTATTTATTTGGTAGGAAACAATACGTAGAATACGAAAGCTTACAGTCCCCTTTGTATACCCCCAGGTCCGGTGTTCCCCAGGGTTCAAACTTGGGACCACTTTCATTCCTATTATTTATTGATGATTTGGCGAAAAAAAATTACTGCTCAAAACTTCTATATGCTGACGACCTGAAGTTATTCAGAGTTGTCAAAGACCAAACAGACTGCAGGAATCTGCAAGAGGACGTAGACTTAGTTTTCGATTGGTGCCTCCACAATCATCTACAACTGAATATTTCAAAATGTTTCATCGTGTCATTTTCTAGGAAAAAAGAGATGATAGAGTTTCCCTATGAAATAGATGACAATATCATCAACAGAGTCACGGAGATAAAAGATCTTGGGATTGAGTTTGATTGTGAATTCACATTTTCTCTGCAAATCGATGAAGTTGTATCATCAGCCAATAGGATGATGGGATTTGTTATGAGAAGTACTAGGGAGTTTCGCAATGTCAGACCAATTCTCACATTGTTCTATGCGTATGTGAGGTCCAAACTTGAATATGGGGCATTGATATGGTATCCCATAAATAACTCTGAAATTGAATCTGTGGAAGCTGTTCAAAGAAAGTTCTTGAAATTCCTGCTATTCAAACAAACAGGGACATATCCCCAAAGAGGGGATCGATAACTCATTTCTGTTGAACCACTTCGACGTAGTTTCTTTAAACACCCGTCGTATTTTTGTGACAATATCATTCCTTCACAAATTACTACACAACAATATTTCGTGCGCCTCACTTTTACAAAAAATCAACTTCCATATTCCTCGGCTGAATTGTAGAAGTGATACTACCTTTTAGTGTGGAAATATTCGAACGAATATTATGCATAGGGCACCCGTGTCATTAATGTGTTCTAATTATAATTTTATCTGTGATTCATGTGACATCAATGTGAGCACTCTCAAACATATTATGGAATGTATTACCAATAGATCTTGAGCTTCTTATTTCTTATTCTCATTGAACTGTCGAGTAATTCATCGTTACTTCTTCAGCAGTAGCTTTCCTTCATTCTAAAGCAAATTATTCATTCATTTTACATACACGCATGTACATTTAAATAATTCATTCATTTGGACGTTCATGCAATCGTATATATGTGTGTATGTATGTGTGGGTGTATTTATATGCATATGTATATGTGTGTATATACATTTCTTTGATTTTTTCTGTAATTCGTTATGTTAAATATTACCTCTTAAGCATTTCCTGTAATTGGGTGTTCATCTATTGGGAATAAAGAGCTATCTATCTATATGCTATATCACTACAAGTTCTTGAAAGAAGAATGTTCGACAGCAATTAGAACATTGATGTTTCTAACACACTTTTATATATGGCAAAATATGTAATTTATAGATTATTTTTGTCAAAAACATTAAAAATATTCGTTTGGTCCTTTCCTCCCTATTGCATGTCAATAGTGTCTGCAAAGTTTCAGACTTCATGATCTTCAGATAGAATATTTTTTCTTATGTTAATAATGGTGTGAACCGCTGGAAAGTTTAGAATGTCTACAAGTGGTGTGCAATTCCATTTTTAGTGAATAAGGGTCCTTTCGAGTACCTCGTGAATAAAAAACCAACACGTTTTGTTTAAACTCTCATTCAAATATAGGTTCCAAGATACTTATTGGATTTTTTATTCCAAGTAACGAATTTATTAAAAAGCAAACAATAGCAAAAATATTCAAAATAATGGGCATTAGTAATATGGGATATTTCTTTGATAACATCTTATATAATTCAATTAGATAGATAGCCCTTTCAACATGAATTCTTGCTTTGGAAATTTTTTTAGTTATTATTTCTTCTTCGGCTGTCCGTTGTTGCCTCCCATCATAAAAGGTGGGATATATAATTTAATTCCCATTTCATCTAACAAATCCCTGATCATGAAACCTCATCTATCAGCTAAAATAACATCATTTTCCATCAACAACTGTCTAATATCGCTCTCTTCAAATAAATATTTTTCTGAAATGAAGCCCTCATAACCCTCACCACAGTATATCACTGCACCAGTTACTGAAATTGCAACAGGAAATTTAATTGTATTACTATGTTTATAATAAGAAAAGGTATTTCCTTGTTGCCTGGAATTCCTAAAAGGCATTTCCATCAACAACTCTGTGGCATCTACAAAAGTAATACTGTCGCCAGAAAAATTTCTGAAACTTTTAGGAACGTCTTTAATATCTCTGGCACTGGAAAATATATTTTTTTTCATTCCTTCTATCTTAAAAAACATAAACTGTATCCAAGTAGATGATGTAGTGACGGAGACATAGTTTCTACTCAAATTGCACAAAAATGTTAACTCATCTAATGTGAATCCCCTTTTAATTCGCACTAACGATAACGCTAAATTATCCCGATTGCTCAATTTTTGACTTTGCTTTCTTTCCTTTCATTCCATGTTTTTTATAATAATATATACAAGCTTGTCCATAATATTTGCATCTGAAAGAGTATATAGTGCCTCAAAATGCCAGAATTCAAGTGCTGTGAAATATTTGAAATGTTTTGAATTATTTTTCAAATTATTATATGAAAATATGTTCGCCTTCGAAGCACATCCCAAAGTCTGCGTATAAGACTCTACGTAGGAGATTTCTTCATCATCAGCTGTGGTGGTGTCATGAGGGGTGTCAGGAAGATGTTGAGAGTTTTCAGTTAAAATGTCTTCATCATTAGCAGTGATTTTGCTAAAGTCATCAGGGGTTTCAGAAAGATGTTGGGAGTTATTAGTTGAAATTGTTCTGTTCCACACTGTCTACTGAGATTTCACCAGTTTCACACACCATAATTTCTCCTTCAGCCACATTCTCGCACACTTGCAGATTGGAAAATGGTAATGATTCTTCTTGCATTTATCTTCAAAATGTAGGCTACAAATATAAGCATTCCTGTTTATTTTTGATGGAAGGACGTTTTCATTTCCGCAGAGTTCAATCCACTTGAGACTTTCTACCAAATCTCTTTTTGGTTTGGGAAAGGGAAAAAACTCGATCTTTATAACGCTTTCTGGAGTCATTCTTCAATTTTCGTAACAGCGATCAAGCATTTTAACGTAAATAAAAACTAATAGGTAGATACCAAAAGTCTATTGAACAATTTTCACAACACTGCTCAGTCAAATATATTTTTTTCTAATATCCATAGGACGGATTTGACAGTGGAAAGTCGTACGAGGTACGAGTTATTCATGTTATAGTTTTGTGTTTTATGAAATAACTAAATGATTCAACAATTCCGCACCTTTTTAATATTGGTTTGGGGTATCAGAAGGTGTACTTTATCTCAAAATTATCAAAAATAGCCAAAAAATGTGTCAGTAGATTTAAGGCCAAAATTTTTGTTGTGGTATCACTGAACCTTAGCCGAAGTCCTTCATTGAATTGGCCTTCAAAACCAGCGATTTTGCGACTGTTCCCGACGGACTAGTTGGTTTTCATATATGATGTATCCTGACCTTAGTTCTCATGAAAAATCAGGTCCTGCCGTTCTATTTCTCGTGATGCAATAAAAATACGAATTCGTAATATAGAACAATCAGAAATTTCAATTTTGGGTCTTGTTGGGGTTTGTTGAGTATGCATATACGCCATCGAATGAATTTCTGTAGATGTTGAAGTAATATTATTTGTTATTTCTTATTTGTTATTTCAAATACTCACTTTCAGATGATGAAACCCAGCTGAAGGATACATTTCTTATATCACATTTTCTCCCAGGCACATATCTGGACCTGATTTCAATATCTCTTGTTCCAGAAAATGCTTTCATATAATAGCTGAAAAATGAATAACATGTTATGCAAAAAATTTTGTTTTCTGAAGAAAATGCTGATATTCTGGTTTTGGACCATACGGACAAGTGGAACGGTTATGTTCTCATTCTCAGTATCGGTAATTGAAACTCAAATATAGGAGACTGAAAGTTGATTAAAATTGGGATAAGCAGTTTTTCACTCTCTAAAGTAGAATGAAAAAAAATACTATCTGATAATGAACTCTCAATTATGTAAAAATTAAGCTATTGCCTATGATGACAGCACACCAGAAGTATACATACCAATTCAATAGATTTAATGTACCTCTACAACTTGTATTCTTTCCAGTTTCCGCCACTTGTGAGCCTGGAATTAGAAAATCACTGTTTTCCCAAGTTATAACAAATCAAGATTCACCTGATGAACTGGAATGGGATCCATTGATGGCAAGGACAAGATAAAAAGTTACTACGGTGTAAAAATTGGGCTCAGCATTAAAAAAGGCAATAGAACTCAGACCAGACATGTATAAAGTCCCAAGCAGAATAATACTTTTTCGTAGTAACATTCTCCTCAAAATAATTCGGTGGAGTTGTCTCATTTGACACATAGATCTGAAACGTCATAGTCCTATCTGAAGAAATATAGACCCACACACAAGCGAATGTCAGAGCATTTCCAGATATCAAAAAATCCCATAGCACGTCTAATCAGAGGTGGAGGATTCCACAACCTATTGGGGACCGATAAATGATAGATTCTATAATATTATATTCTTGAAAGAAAAGGGCTGATGAGTTTTATTTGTCAAAAGGCCATGAACTATTGTCAAATAGCGTCAAAACAACAAAAACGAACTAACATCGAATGAAAGGAGCTAATATACATGATCACCAAGACTTATTAATTTATTCAAAAAAATCGACAGAAATTCACTTCAATGTTCTGTTTTTGGGTATATTTGGTAAAAAAACCATTCAGATAATAATCGAAATTTCCCAAAAAAAACCACAAATATAGCATATGACAAAATATCAAAATATCTGGAATATAAATAAAAATGTTGTTCATGCTCACGTTGTTCCAGGCTGATATCAGTTCAGTTATTACAATCTCCAACAGTTTTTTTTCCTGCTTTATTTAACGTCGGCCTATTTCTGCTAATATTGACAATTTTTGTTCTCTTAGAACATGATGAGAATTATTTTTATCAGCAGGCTCTGTAATTACTTTAATTTTTGAAGAACCAAATTAAACATTTGTATATCTTTGGAGTTCTTGAATCCTGGTATATATATTTTTTGGTTTGGGGTTTCTCAGGATTTGGATTCATAAAATTAATTTTCTTCAGAAATAAGACGTTTTGCCCCTGGTCAAGGGGCTTCTTCAGTTTCAAATTGTTGGAATGGTAGGTATACTCGGAGAAATAATGCGTTTTAGCAGTAGTAATTTTGTTGTATATGATGGACCAATCAATGAAGTAGGAGTTAGATGACATATTCGGGTGATTTTGTTTTATAGCGTGTATTGTTGGTACTACTAATACAAACACTGTTAGACGGAGAACAGTAGTACTCTACACGCTATAAATCAAAATCCCCCAAATATATCATCTAACACCTACTTCATTGATTGGTTCATCATATACAACAAGATTAACACTGCTAAATGCATTTTTTCTCCCATTATACTGACCATTCTAACAATTAAAAATACACACACACAGCTCTCAACAGTTGGAAAAAGAACACACGAAAATGGAACCATGTGCAATTGGTACCAAGTCACGTTATTATTGTTTATAGATATACCTATAATGTAACCCCAACCCCAACATAGCTGTTATTTTTTATAAACCATGTATAAGGTGAACCAATGAATTTCGAATCTCAAACACCCCCTCAAAGTTTCAGTATTTCTGTTATCTGCCACTCCCATGGATTCCATGAGAAATGTATGCTTCGGACCGTGTAGCGACTTTGTTAGTATATCAGCTACCATTTCTATAGTGGGTAGGTATTCGACATTCACTAATTTGTTTTTGTAAGCATCTCTAATGAAGTGATGACGGATGTCAATGTGTTTAGTTCGTGAATGATAAACTGGGTTTCGACTAAAGGCTTGGCACCCTGGTTGTCACTGAGAATCGTAATGTTTTCTGCAAAATACAAAAATTCCCAATTCTTCGAAAAATCTTCTTAAATGGATGGCTTATTTGGCTGCCTCCGTTAGTGCCATATATTCAGCCTCTGTACTAGACAGAGCCACTGTTCGCTATTTTTGAGACTCCCAGCTAACAGCTGCACCTGCCATTTTAAAAATATACCCTGGAGTTTCGCCATTGAGGGATTTAGAAGGATATCTATTCCTTACGTAATTCGCAGTTGATATCGCTTCTTCTCAGAACGAGGGGGGTTATTTCGACTGTATTGAATTACATCTCGCCATTTCTGATTTCTGTGCGCAGTAGAAGCGTACTGGGAACATAACCTTTTATTCAAGAAAACTACAGAATATGTGACATATTACATACTGCTGTCAACCACTCATTTTTGTTTCACTATCAAAACTATGTATAAGGTGAACTAATAAAACTTGAATCTCCAACAATAGCCCCCATTTCATTATATATTAATATAATGAAATGGGGGCAATTGTTGCATGCATGCAATGCATTCTCATACTCACCCCACTTTTTTATCTTTTCAGCACCAATTGCTATACACCTCATATTGTAAATAATGAATAAAAAAATTATTGAAGAAGCCGCTGGCCAGGGGCGAAGCGTCTTATTTCTGAAGTTAATCAATCTTATGAATCCAAATCCTAAGAACCTCCAAACCAAATATATATATATATATATATATATATATATATATATATATTGTTATGTTATGTTATGCCAGTTGTAAATTTCAAAAGACTAAAAACCCACAAAAAGAATAATTACTAGATGGTTAATGGTTTCAAGAGTTTGTTTGTGAATAACTTTTGAAATTCTATGTATATTGTGAGCCTAGGTAGAATATGGATAGAAAAAAATGTCAAAATACTATAAAACAATCAATTTCATACACTGTCAAAATTATTATAACCCATAATTGCTCAAAAGACAACAAAAAGTCTAAATTTACAAAAATTTCATGAATAAAAAGTAATCAACACATTTATAAATTTGAAACATACAGTATATGGAATTGTAGCTAACTAAAAGTAGCCAATGATAGAACAGCAAACGTCTTTATGAAAATAGCCAATCAGGGAATAGATGGTCAGGTGTAAAATTGGAAATTGTGGGGGAATAGCAATGAGATGGTATCAGAAGCAATTATTATTCAAATTTGTAAATAATGATAAGAGTGGAAAAATAATTGTATATATAAATTATGCAATATAAATATAAACAGTGAAAAGTAACAATTTAGTGCACCAATTCAAAAATTCAAATGAAGAAACAAGGAGAAAAAGATGTATCTAGGCGATAGAAAAAACAAAGCTTGGAAGAGAGATCGAAAATAAATTTCCAAGCGGATGCCACGCAAAAATTTTACAAAAAGAAAAATGGAATAATCCCATCATTTGGTAAACAGAACCAATATTACCTTAATGATAACATATCCACGGATCCAAATGCTGATTTCCGCATCTATATAGTTCCTGATTCATGGTATAATTAGAACACCAACAGTTCCAACCAGGTATAAAACTTTAATAGTGCTCTTCCGGTCCTGAACTATTTCACAAATAACATATTTCACACTCGAAGAACTTTATGTCAACCTGTTTTGAACAATAACAGAAAACTTCACTCTCACGGAAAAAGTGAGGTTCTGTTTATCTATCCATGATCTGATTTATTATCATTATCCGTGAATATTTGTTTGATTCACCCTAGTATAAGTTATTTCTCGTAGCCCAGGTATTATTGAGTCTTCCTGAATAAAGGAGATAATTGCTTTTTGATATTTTGTTGTTTTGTTTTCTCACAATGATCAATAACATACCAAAGACCATTCAATAAACTGAAGTTAGCCAGCAGTGGCAGTGTCTCTATTGCCTTGAACCGGCCCCCTTGAGATAAGGGCGTACCAACTGTTGCTTAGCCATGGTGAGGAAAATAATAATTGTTGGTAGCGTGACGAGAGAACAGTGACGTTCGCTGGCAATTATTATTACAGCATACAATACAGGGGCAGAAATATCTATTCATATCATATCAATTTGGCTCACAAAGAATAGCGAAAATTATTAGCAATCTCATTATTATATAAAAACAATTTATATTTTTCAATTTATCAAAACATTACAATATATATATATATATATATATATATTTGGTTTGGAGGTATATATATATATATATATATATGAAAAAGAGTAATATTGAGGGGACTGTTGAAAACAAAATGGAAAGAATTCAGTGGACATAGCCCTCAGAGAAAAGAGTTAACCGTAGACACGTGTTTCGGGCTCTCGGCCCTCATCAGTACGGTGGAGAAGTGCGAGGATGAACAACACTCGGTAGAAAACGACAAATCAACTCTTTTCTCTGTCCACTAAATTCTTTCCATTTTGTTTTCAACAGTCCCCCCGATATTACTCTCTTTCATATTTATATTCCTGGACTTGGATGTCACGCAGGTAGCTATAGCTGCCTCCGTGGTGACGTTGGTTGTTGCCCTGGAAGTCAGGGTCTGCCGACCGAAACCACAAATGAGCGGCTGGCTTCTGTTTGTTGACTCCGTTGATTTGTCGTTCTCTACCAAGTGTTGTTCATCCTCGCACTTCTCCACCGTACTGATGAGGGCCGAGAGCCCGAAACACGTGTCTACGGTTAACTCCTTTCTCTGAGGGCTATATCCACTAAATTCTTTCCACTATGTATATATATATATACATATATACATATATACATATATACATATATACATATATACATATATACATATAATATATATATATATATATATATATATATATATATATATATATATATATATATATATATATATATATATTGTGTATCTATTTAATAAACGGAGCACCTTCCTGGAGTAATTGAAATGATTTATTTATCGAGTTGAAATATTTTTGGGACCATAGAGCCTCGAAAGCTTCCCTGTAGTGCTAAAATCGATGATGAAATTTGAAATTCCAAAGCATATTTCTTTTTTTTCTCCAGAAATTCAAAAGAATTTCAATGAGTTGCCCTGTACATAAGTGTCATTTCGACTTCAGTGAATGAAATGTCACTACGAAAATATATTTTTTTGTCAAAAATAATATGTATTTTGGGTAAGTTCTACTACGTTATTCACTGCTGAATCTCATTCAAGCTCCGTAGCCTCCTTTTTTCTCAATCTTTCCGTCAACGGATCCCATTCCAGTACACCAGGTGAATTTCAAATCATATGATTATGAAGAAAACATTAACTTCGTAATTTCAGGATCACGAGTGGAGGAAACTGGAAAACATTCAAGTTGTGGAAGTGTACTGCATTTATTGGATTGGTATGTAGTGAACTGTTCCTATACCTATTTTGAAAACTCATAGTGTCTCTTGATCCATATGTGGAGGAGATGATGAGCTCAATGGCTCGTTAGTTCTGGATGACTTGTTATTGTTGTGAAGGGTTGTTATCAACTTATTGTGGGCCTTACATCAGAGTCAAATTTTCACAAATGCTGCAGAGGAACAACAATTCGTTTTCCCTTTCAAGATTCTTCGGCAACAAAAACTTGAATTGTCTATCATAAAAGCTGTATAAGACCTCGAATCTTCCTCAATACAACCAATAAAACAGGCCCGGCAGAACACAAAGACAATTCCAGTTCAATTTGATTTCGAAAACTCAAAAATTATTGCAATACACCAAAGCTGGGGAAAAAATATTATACAAGTGATGATTGAAAGATAGATAGATAGAAAAATTCAAAAACAATGCCAATAAACAGTTAGACTCATTTATATTAATTATTTTCCAGTTATCCCTTGGAGCCGGTTTCACTGTCTGGAACGGGAGCTAACAAAATTATATCAATGTATGAGCCTGGTACAAATTGTCATATCAAGAATGTATCTTTCCATTGGGTGCTGTTATTCGAAAGTAAGTACTTGATACTCGTCGGAAATGCCAAGGAACAAGAAAATAGATTTCGAGATTAGAAAAAAAATAATTTTTGGTATAAAACAGCATTGGGATCTATAGAAGATTGATCAAGCTTGAACATGTAGGAACCTGGGATACTTAGGCCAATCTATTCAATGGTCATGTGATCCAAACTATATATACATATACAGGGTGTTCCATGATTAAATGCTGATCCTGAAGGGCGATAATCCTTGTATAATTTTAAGAAACATTCCTAATATGAACGTAGGTCCGCAACCGCTTTATTTCTGAGATACAGGATGTTGAAATTTAACAAAATAATCAGTTATCCATTATCTCTAAAACCGCTCTGGCTTTCTTTTCAATCCTGGAACATACAAGGTACGCATAAAAATACGTTTTTTCCATGAAAAGCATTTATTAATTTTCATCAATGGCGTCCCTGCTAACATTTCCTGCCATATTTTTGATCAAAATAATGATACATCACTGTCTTTTTTCAAATAAATATCATTTTTGTAATTGTCCTTTATCTTCCCATAAAAATGGTGTCATGTCTTTTTTTCGTCCGGCGAACGGTTTTCGAGTTAGAAAATAAAATGCATTTATTTGCTTGTCTCTATGCGAATTCAGCCGTTGAAGAGTAGTAGGATTATCTTGTTGGCTAGAAACATCTAGTAGGCTAAGAACACATTTCGTTGTTTCAACATGAACAATTTTGACATTTCTTCAGCTAGATACGTGAAATTATTCACGTTATAAAAACTTGTTTATTAAAAAAACATGGTGAATTTTACAAATACCGAATTAGCAGACATGCATTACTTGTATGGGTTTGCCTACGGGAACGTATATGAAGCCAGGCGACTGTATCAAGAGCGCTTCCCAAATAGAATGGTTCCTGATGCTCGAACGATTTCAAGCAAGGTTATGTGAAATAGGAAGTTTTGAGCCAAATCATCACTTGAAAGGAGCACATCGAACTGCAAGAACTCCAGCCATTGAGGTAGCTGTTTCAAATTCAAATGACGAAAATCCTGAAATAAGAACGAGGCAAGTTGCCAATAATTTGAATATCGCCAATATTCTAGTATGGAGGATTCTTCATGATTATTTATTATATCCCTATCACATTCAACGGGTTCAGGCTCTACTTCCTCGAGACTTTCCATTACGAGTGAATTTCTGCCAATGGTTTCTCCAAAAAGTTACCGAAAATCCTTCATTTGACAGGAAAATTCTATTCACGGACGAAGCTAGTTTTACTAAAAACAGCATCAGAAATTTTCATAATAACCATTTTTTGGCCGAGGAAAATCCGCATGCAATCGTGGAACTTCAGGAGCAGTTCTCATTAAATGTCTGGGCTGGAATTATTGGAGTTCACCTAATTGGAATTTTTTTTACCACGCAGATTAAATGGTCATAATTATCGCCGATTTTTTTAAGATTATTTGCCAATTCTGTTGGAAGATATTCCTATTTCAATGCGGAATCACATGTGGTTTATGCACGATGGTGCACCTGCTCATTTTAGTGCTCTGGCGCGCGAATATTTGAACCAAAACTTTCATGATCGCTGGACAGGTCGTGGGGAAACGGAGTCATGGCCAGCTAGATACCCAGACCTAAACAGTCTTGATTATTTTCTTTGGGAACATCTTAAGACTTTGATGTACAGTCAACCAATTCTAACTGAGGAATAATTGCGAAACCGCGTAATAGTTTCCTGTGAAGCAATAAGGAGTCCTCCAGCAATTTTCCAGAGGGTACGCGAGTCAATGACAACGAGGGCTGGAGCGTGCATATTTGCAGAAGGTGGACATTTTGAACAGTCAATTTGATTTCGGTATTTTTGGTTCATAATAGTTGTTTTTCAAAATAAAAAATTTATTTTTATGCGTACTCATTACAAATACTAAATAATAGTTACCATAAAATTAGATAAATCTTGCCTAAATCCTTTGGTTACCACAATCGTGAAAATAAGACTAAGAGAAAAAATCGAATTGGGACAAGCAAATGAATTATTTTATTTTCTGAATCGAAAACCGTGCGCCAGTCGAAAAAAAGGCAGGAGACCAATTACAACAAATTACAAAAATAATATTAATTTGGGAAAAAGACAGTGGCGTATCATTATTTTTATAAAAAATATGACAGGGCATGTTAACGGGCCCGCCACTGATGAAAATTGTATTTTTATGCGTAATTTGCATGAATATTGGGAAAGAACTGATTTTTTTGTTAAATTTCAACATCGTGTATCTCGGAAATTAAGCGGTTGCGAACCCATGTTCATATTCTTAAAATCATTCAATGATTATCGTCCGATGACGAAAAATAATATTCAAGCCTCCCAATTCTCAGAAAATATGAAAAATGGAAGTGAAAAAATAAATCAAAGATGGTTGCTGATGGATCGTGTGGAAAAAAAATTTAGAATCACATATAGAGTAACATAATCTTGAATTCTATTTTCAGATGAAACGGTATGCAAACGTTCAGAGTATCATAATAGCCGTACCTTTGTAATAGACACTAATAAACTTGAATCCGGAAAGTATCGAATTATTTGGAATGTTGCGGAAACTGATGGCGATGGTATGGAAAATATACTCTCAGATGAGGTATGATAAATGGAAATGCATTGGGTGAAGTGTTCATTCTAAACTTATATTACTTGTTACAGCGCCATCTAAAGGTACCCACTGATGAGTTCCCCCAAAGTCATATTCCTCGTAATAACACAATAAACTTAAATTTTTCATTTTCAGTGTATATTAACTATCATTGGGGAAGTACCGCTACCAATCATCGCGGGTGATAGGGACATGGTCATAAATAACGGTGAAGATACATTGTTGGATGGTAGAGGGTCGATTGATCTCAATGTTCCGTTCAACCGGAAAGGATCGCTCAAGTATGAATGGAGTTGCGACGTGATAGGAGAATACTGGCCAGATTTTTGTGATAGAAGTCTTGTAAATGGTATGAACATAATTTTTTCATCAACGTCGGAGATATTATTTATTTTTTATTTTATTTTATTTTATTCATACATTATCCAACAGCCGAATCCAATAACAGGATGGGAAAAATCAACACCACAAAAAATACATTAGATATAGTATAAATTAATCTATAGAATTAAAATCAAAACAATTCACACTATCAATTGGAGGGAGATATGCAAATCAGTACATACACTGAAAAAAACTTCTGGTGCTTGAAGAAAAAAGTTCATATACATATTCGCCTACTACCAGTTAGTATTACAGTGAGAAATTCTACAGCAATGCCTTTTTTATATCAGCAACTTTACGATGGAGAATATCAAAGGAATCTTGAAAAGACATATAATCTGAACAAATTTTATACATGGGTGAGAATCGAAGTAAGTTAGAATGAGGTGTGTGAAGATAAAAGAAAGATTTGTTATAGTTGTCTTCGATCTCTACCATCTAAAGTTTATGTTAGGATTTTTTGCCCTGTTGCAACTCGAAAGATACATTGATATTTCATATGGGATGATAGTCCAAAATATTCAAAATCAATTCGGATCTAGAAATGAATACAATTTTCGATATGGAATGCCCAAGGTTTTTTGAAAATGAATACTAATGGAATATCACAAAAACATTTGAAAAAGATGACCCTCATTATACTCATAATCATAAATAAGTATCGTTAAACAGAAAAATGTTGGAAAAAGCTTTGTATTGAAATATGATGACTGTTCTGTGGCTGTTTCATTGCATTCCTCATTGCAGTCCTCATTGTTCCCGACGGATATTCCTGAAAGGGAGTACCACCGCGAAAGTTGTTTGATCTCCTTATTTCATTATATGCAAAGTGAGGGCTGCAGCCACATATACCATAATCAAGAATAGGCGTTTTTATTTGAAATAATAATATCGAAACTCATTGGTTCATGAAGAAGAACGGACAATACATGATGAATTAAACATATTATCATGGAGAAAAGCTCAGGCAAATGGGACTGTCCATCTTAAGGATTTTTCCTTGAGGACGGTGGAGAAATCCTCTGAAGACGATTCACGGTAGCGTGGGAGTCTCTGAGTTCTGGGATCTGTGTAGCCTCTGTTCTTTCGATTTACCCGGTGAAAAATCCTCCCAGTTGGATCGTATGGTCATAACCTCTGAATACATTCAGACCTGCTGGCCCATTGTGGCTTGCCTGTTGTTAACATTCACAGCACCCATTCCAGTAATTCCGTGCCTTGTACAAGTCCTTCAGTGTGTGTGCTCTACAGTTTCGGTTTACCAATTGATTGCCCGAAAATTGACTGTCTTCTGCTATCCAAGGATCCGCAGGTTCACAGTATGTGTGATACTTTTTCTGGTTCCTAACCTTATAATCCGCCTGTTAAATCGCTATTGAATAGTCCCATTCCATTGAGGTGCTTCTCCTACGGGACATGTCCAGTTATGAGCCCCGTAATTATATTCAGTTGTTCCTTGTTCAAAGTTAACAGGTCTATCTTTTTTTTTCGGTACGGGCCTTTGATATATTATTTCCCGTTATGTTATTCCAGTCTTGTTCGTGTTTTTCCTGGGTTCTCCTGAAGATGCTCGTGCGCTCCGGTATCCCAAGGGGTTGTCCTAGACCTGGTTCGTTTTTCGATCCTCTTCTAGTGAGTTTGTCTACTATTCAATTTCCTGCAAATCCTTGATGTAGCCAAATCAGCTTGACGTGGTTTGTCAGTCAGTTGGGAAGTCATTTTCTGGCTGCTCAAAGCCTCCAGTGCTACCAGGCTGTCTGAGAGAATGTGGATCTGCTCCTCTACCATTGCTCCCCTGTTGTTTTCCACCACACATTTGAGGATTGTGTAGACCTCTGCCTGAAATACAGAGTATTTAGGAGATACTTCCACTAAAACCAAAACCCCAAATCATATCCCCATCTTTCATCCAACCCTAAAAACTGCCAAAATACCAACTACATCCGAAAAACTGGTCGAGTACTGACTGCTCCAAAAATTGTTGAAATGTCGACTCCCGCGCAAACCAAATCATTTTATTCAATTCCATCGCTTGGATAAAGGTTTCTCTCAGCTCTTTTTCATGAGACGGTTTCATTTATGGAATGATGAAGAATCGACCCCATTTAACAAACGTACGTTTCTTGGGAAATAAAGTTGTCGAATAATTAATTATTAATTTGCTTCGGAGGTGAAGATTGGCTAAATTGCTAACAACAAAAATAGAATAATGTGTCTGGAAACTCTCGATATTGATCTTAGTAGTGACATTTGAATGCTTTAGAAATAAAACAAAGAATTATTATGGATTGAACTCTGATATGGAAAAAAACCTATGCTCACTGATTCAAAAAATTGTTTTTATCAATTCATCTAAGTATGTTAAGTGGTATCAATAAATCGGGTTCAAGAGCAATATTTGCATAAACCTTCAGTACCTATTACCCTCGGTACTCTTGAAAACCCCCTGATTGAATTTAATTGTTACCCATACATTCTGAACTACTATAGTATTAATCTAGAAAAATATTATTAGGATTTGATACTACATCGTAGGTCTAGCAGCATTCAACACCAAGAAATAAATATATTGATGATGTTGAGAAAGACCAAAATATTTTATATATTTTCATAAATTATTTTCTTTTGGATAACCTTCAACAATTTGGGAATGTGAATGAATTGATTGGGTAATCTATACTTTTTAAACATTGACCAGCAGGGGAATCCAGATCATTTATTGAATTCCCCAGAAAAACGAACAAGAATTCTCCACGTATCCACTTCGAGCAATGATGATAAGTTCATAGATCGAAAGCTCCAGTTTGAAGGAATATTACATTAGATATAGAAAAATACCCAAGTTCAACATTTCCGGTAGGAACATTCGGTCTAGGAGTCATTTAATATTTGATAGAACAAGAGCAAAATACGTTTGATATAATTGATTTCGAAATGTGGAAATCTTGTCTTCCTTAAAGATGCTGTTTTGAACATTCCAAAGGAATATGCCTTCGATGGATCGATCTATAGATTGAAATTATCTGTCAGAACTGAGGAATCAACGCAACAAATTACTCGAGTCAGAAGAGACATTCCAGAATACAATATAAGGTAAGAAGTTCTAAATAGTCTCTTTGTTATACAAATTCACTGAGGAACAACCAAACTTAACTCCCAAGACCCCAGATCAAAATAAAAGTAAAGACCCTGGTAGATGCATCGTGTTTTTCATTTCCAAGAAACTTAATTTCCAATATATGTTCCTGAGAATGCTTTTTCCCCGAAATATGGAAGAATCTTAAGTTTTCCCGATTTACAAAAAAAGGTAATGAAAATTCAGTGACCAACTATTGCTCAATCTACAGAATTTCAATTCCCATCAGGGTTCACAAACTGTTTTATATAACAAATTGAGTGGACAATCAGATTCTGTGATATCAGTGAAGTATTGGAAAAATTGTATACAGTTGATGGATCAATGTTCGCACTTGGGGCCTCCACTTTTTGTCATTCACCTTGAAGATGTGGAATTTTGGTTTCAGTTCTGCGAATTCAGTAGACATTTGAAATGTTAATAGTATAGTTGATTGTTCCTTGACTCGAAATGATTTGAACAGATTTTATATTTATTATCTTATTGACGAGCTCCATCTGAACTTGGTACATGTTGTTTCACCACTTTCACTAAAAACTAAAAAAATTTGTCACAATTTATTTCATAAATTTTTTTATTTCTCAAGAAACGAACCAGTTTATGGAAGGAAAGATAGAAATATTGAACAACAAGAAAGTTGGACACCTTCTTTTTCGCACAAGGTGGGCTGGTTCCGAAGAAGCTCGTGCACGTAGGCATCTCTATTTGGGCCCATTGTGCACCCACTTGCGCTGATTCTCTCAGATCGGTCGATACATTTTCCGTGTATGTCGTGTATAACCTATTGTTATAAATTGATTCTTGTCCAATATTTGTCTTGATTTTTTTAACCCCCAGATTTTTGGAAAATCTGGTTGGGTACCCGTGTTGATCACTATGAGTTTTCAATACAAAATTAGAATGTTTCATATTATTTTTAACGAACTTAATGAATGTGCACAGTCTCATTTTTTATAATGAATGGATATCTAGATTTTTTTTGGTTTATATAAATTGACTGTTGTTTCTCATAGTCCAGTATGAATACATATTCGAATATTTTGTTTTTTGAGCAACGAATGACTGGCTGAGCCCCAAACAGAATTGAAAATCAGACTCAAATAAGAGATAATGAGTATAAAAAAAACAATAATAGGGGGAATTCTTTGATATGTATCAATATGTTTGGACCACGATAAATTATCATCTATAAATAGTCCCGAAAATTTCAGATTGGAAGAGTACTTTATATTTTCATCATTGAACTTAATAGTATTTTCCGCATCAATGTTCGAGGATACTTTTATTGTGAACATAATTGCAGATTTTTCGAAATTCAATGGTAATGTATGCGATATAAGCCATGAAGATAACTTTTAATGTCATAAGTCATATTATTTGTGACCTGATGTGAATTTTTGCTCCTATATATTATTTTTGTATCATCAGTAAAAATTGCCCAGTGAAATCCAAGTCTGATAAAGAGTTTATATATAATAATAATAAGTTTATTCGCATTGAAATGTTTACATAGTGGCATAAGACTCTGGGTGTCATTTGTATATAAACAGAGAAAAGAACCCATGGGTCAATATTCCTCGTCTATTGTACAGAATGTTTCCCAAAGAATAGTCACATTTATCATTTAAGTAATACAGTAATTTAAAGATTTAAAATATTTTCAAAATCTAGAAATATTTTTGCGAACACTTCCATAGTAACACATATGTTTACAGAAAAATAGAAAAAGAAAAAGTATTAAACCAGGAAAACAGAAAAAATATAAAAAAAAATAGACAAAAATAGATAAAAATAGACAAACATAGACAGCAGTATTCAATTTTCGACAAATGAATGTATATATATATATATATATATATATATATTATATATATATATATATATATAATAGAATGTATATATATATATATATATATATATATATATATATATATATATATATATATATATATATATATATGAGGGAAAGCACCAGTCCCATAATGAACCCTTGAAGAACACCACATAAAATACTTTTTCTTTCATGTATATAAACTGTTTCCTGTCTGATGATTTTTTTTATTTATTGCAATACATCTTCCAAACAGAACAAGTTCTGGTATAAGGAAGTTGATTGATTGATTACAATTATAAATTTCAACCAATTTAGAACTAACTGGTAATAATAGATATTCAAATCTTAACTAAATGTACATATATATACACATATATATATACACACATATACACACCTATACACACACACACACACATACATACATATACTAATAATTGTATTTATATACACAAACACACACATACATATATACACATTCATATCTTTGAATAAAAATTTAACTATACATAAATATGCATATAAATACATGTATTGTTGAACATCCTCATAACAGCATACTTTGTTTAAGTTTTTTTGAGAATATTTTCATTGATTTCAATTTTTTCAGATCATTTGAGAGTTTGTTATAAGTTTCCATTGAACTAGATATTGGATTATTTTTCCCTTTATTTGAATGAATATTATGTAAGTGGATATTATCTGCATTTCTAATATTATAATCGTGTAGTTTTGAATTTTGTTCAACTGGAGTATTACTTTTTTGAAAATTGTTTTTTAGTTTGTATGCAAATTTTGCTTTCTCAAATTTTATTAGATTTTCTAATGTTAAATTATTGGTATTTTTGTATAATTCTAACAAAGGTGTTTTCCAGGGTTTTTTGAAAATAATTTCAATTGCTTTATTCATGAGACAATAAATTATACCTTTTTGTTTTCTACTACAGGATGACCATATTGTTATTAGATATCTGATATCAGAAAGAATATGGGCATTGTATATCAGTGTTTGAATATGAGTATTCAGAAATTCAACTCTTCTAATTGCTTCAATCAGAGGAATAATTGATTTTTTGATTTTATTTACATGACTTTCAAAATTTAGATTTTTATCTATAATCAGACCTAAATATTTGTGTTTTTCAACTTCAGTTATAATTTTATTTGTATTGCCACTTTTAATTTTATTGGCTTTATATTTTTTTGTTTGAAAAGCATGAGAACAGTTTTTTCTAAATTGATTGTTAGGTTTATGTCATCCAACCATTTTTCAATTAATTTCATATGTTTTTCTATATTTTTCTCGAGTATTTTTGTGTCTTTGGCCGAATAGTAGAGTACAGTATCATTTGCGGAAGAAAAATGTTTTCCTACAAAATTTATTTCAGTTATGCTATTCACATAAATCAAATAAAATATTGGGGCCAATACTGAACCTTGTGGGACTCCAATTGTGCATTGTTTTTCAATTGAACTTTTATTTTCATTTATAATTACATATTAGATACGATTTTCAAAATAATTTTGGAAAAGTTTATAAGAGTGACCTCTTATTCCCAAATTATTTAGAATATCTAATAAAAATGTATGATTGACTGTATCAAAAGCTTTTTTGATATCTAAAAAAATTGCAGCGTCATAATTGCTCTTATCTTTAGTTCCATATATATATCATGTATGATATCAGTTACTGCAGATTGTGTGTAAGAATTTGGTATGAAAGCATACTGAAATTCATCAAAGCCAGTATTATCACTAATGAATTTGACCAGTTGTATTTTCAATACTTTCTTGAAAATTTTAGAAAAAATATTCAAGAGTGCAATTGGACGGTAGTCAGAAATTCTATTTCTTTCTCCTCCCTTGAAAATTGGTTTCAATATGGTTCTTTTGAGGTAATTTGGAAAGATGCCATTTTTAATACATTCATTAATAACAAGTGATAGTGGAAGACTAATTTAATCTACTATATCTTCCAAGTTTCTTGAAGTTATTTGATCTTCACCAGGAGCAATGTTGGATTTGAGAGTCATTATTATTTCATGGATGTCTTTTTCTTTTTTTTTTGTAAACCTATTCTATTCAAAGTACTCAAAAGGATTTTGTGATCTACTGAATCGAATGCTTTTCGAAGATCCAATGAATATATACCCCATTTTCTGTTCAAATTTATATATCTATATGGAGTTCAGTGATTACATCTAGTACGGCTGATTCAGTATCACTGAATTCTCGAAACCTAATTTGCCCTTTAAATAATAAATTTGAATTTTCAAAATATTCCAATAATGTGCAAAGTACTGCTTTTTCTATAATTTTTTGAAGTAGGTACCGAAAGAATAGAGATTGTCTATATCTCTCCATTTGATGTTTTCCACCTTTTTTGAAAATTGGCTTCACATTATCAATTTTAGATTTGTCAGGTGCTGAGCCTGTTGGGAACGTTAAATTGATGAACATACTCCTGGAGCTTTTCTTGTATCAAGTTAATGGATGATATCTTCTATTTCTTGAGATACAGTGGGTCTCAATCAATGTATTGATGATAATTTCAAAAGAATTTGAATTTATATTTTGGCCATGAAACCCAATGAAAACTCAGGGCCAATATTAATGAAATATTCATTTAACTCATGAATTTATTGTTGATTTTCAATTTTGTTTCCATTTTTCGAAATATATGCAATTTCATCGTAGCGGTCTGGATTCATTGAATAAGAGTTCTTTTGATTAATTCCAAACTGATTTTGTAGTAGCATTGGGGAATTGCAGTTTATATTCTTCATTTGCTTCTTCAACACCTAATGTAACTAATTCATTTCAATTATCATATAAATCAGTAAACAATTGGGTAGGGTTATTTTCTTGTAATAGAATTAACCACAGAGTTTTTGAATCTTCTCTTATTTTGATGTTTTTTTTATTCGAAAAATTTACAAATCGTATATTGTTATGAATTTTATTTGTTGGTAATTTTTTTTACTTTTCTCATAATAAATAGCATTTGTACTGGAATTTAATTTTTAGTAGATTTAATTCGTTTGGGTTTTTGGTAATTGATAACTCGTAGAGCTATTTCAATTTAATTATCGAAATTGCTCAAAATGTGATTATTTGATGAAACCTTATCATTCAAGCTTTCGTATAGATTTCCTGAATTTCCTCGCCCCTGAATATCTGTTTGAGGCTTTTTCTCAAGAATATATATATATATATATATATATATATATATATATATATATATACATATATATAGACCAATATCAATTCTCGAAGTATTTTCAAATTTTTTTGAAAAGGCTATTCACAGCAGATTAAAGGAATATTTGGATTCAAAAAAATGTCTATTTGAGGGACAGTAAGGCTTTCGTAAACACAGTGATACAGAGTCTGCAATATTAGATGTCATAACAGATATTATATTACAATTAGATAAAAATAAAAAATGTGGACTTCTTTCACTGGATCTACGTAAAGCTTTTGACACTGTTAATCATAAAATTTTATTGAAAAAATGATATGAAATAGGAATTCGTAGAGTGGTTCATAACTGGTTTGAAAATCATGTATATGGTAGGAAACAATATGTTAATCTTGGAGATTATAATGGTTCTCCAAAGATATATCTTGTGGGGTACCTCAATAATTTATATAAGGACCATTACTCTTCCTAATTTATATAAATTCGGCTTCAAAATTGAATTCAAGCGGATCATCAAAATTATTTGCAGATGATACAACATTAATTTACAATAGCTATGACATAGATTCCATCAAAATTCCTATGAAAAACGATTCGAAAATAACTCCACATTGGCTAGATGTGCATAAGCTTACATTAAATATTAAAAAATCTTCGTTTATGTTTATAACTAAAACCGAACTTACAAATGTTCAAAATCACACAATTAAATTCGGCGCTAATAATCTCAGATATTCCACTACAATTGAATTCCTTGGACTATATTTAGATGAAACTCTTTATTTCAGTTAACACATAGATAACTCAAGACGTCACCTATCACCTATGGTTGGAATTCTATTCAGGATTCGAGACTATCTTCCTTTGAAATATTTGAAAAACTTTTTTTTCTGTCTTTTTTATTCAAAATTACAATACCTCATATCAGTCTGGGGAACTGCAAATCAAAAAACCATAATACCATTGCAAGTAATACAAAACAGAATAATAAAATGTATATTTAGATACCAGTACCTCGAACCATCAGTAAACTTATATAAACCCAAGGAATTACTCAATAACGGAAATTCATATAATTTCAAAATCTGCTGTTTTATCCACTCTATAAAAAATTCTGCTAAAAATTCTGACCTCACATTCACACAAATTGATTATATCCATGACTATAATACTCGTCAGTGTAAAAATTTATGTACTATTCTGATAAAATCAAATTTGGTCGTAAGTCAATATTTTATAAAGGTATAATGACATACAATTTAATTCCTGATCACTTGAAAAATATGCGTTTCAATAGCCTTTTCAAGACTCATTTGAAAAAATATTGGATCTCTCGATAATTCATTCATTTTATTGTGCAAAACATAATATACAAAATTATAATGAGAGAAATATAACCTATTTTATTGATTTATCCGATATGATAAAATAATTCATACACTTGTTATTTATTTTGTATTATTGTATCCCTAATATAAATTATTGTATTATTTCTTGGGATGAATGAAGTTGTAATTATTATTATTATGATTAAGTCATCGATTATTTAATAAAAAATGAGAATGTATGCATAGAGAATGTTCAGAATGTCCAGAAAACAATAATTTAGGTAAATGAAGGTGACTCTGAATCTGATAGTGATTTTTATAGAAATAGACGAAACCATTACAATGAAAAACATACTCTTAGTACACAACAATACGTGATATATTCTTGTATTCAACACTGTTTCCAGTCTGGAAAAAGTTTAAATTTTTTACACAAATTCGTACTTGTTCCAAGCAAATTTTTGCTATTTTTCATAGTGGATTATCATCATCAGTCGGACAAAGCCTGCCCTGCCTGAAATTGAGGATACCTGAAAGGCTTTGTCGCAGATAATTTGATTACTATTAAACTCAACAGTATAGTGTCCTATGTTTGTTCATTACCACTATTATACTCGACAATACTGTGGCATTGGTTTGTCCTAACTTTCCATTTTCTTTCCAGTTTCATAAATAAACATGTTTTCACAGCTACGCATCAAATAGCATACCCGAAGTCGATGTGGAACAACCATCAATAGTGGAAGTAACATGCTTTGAGCATTGCCAAGATTTTGATGTCCTAAAAAAACTTTGGTCAATAAATATTCCGTATTTTGACTACGACAGAGATGCTATCGGTGGACGACGGGGGGAAAGTTTCACGATCAGACCAAATGTGCTACAAATTGGAGAAGATTACCAAGTTGATGTCGAAGTCGAAGGTAAGATTATTTCATAATGAAAGCACTACCTAACTTCTCACCAAAGAATATCACTGGTGCGTGAATATTCACGGTGAGAGATGAATATCACTATATATTTTTTATGTCCATAAAAAAAATATATCATTTGGAAAAGTCATATTAGGAATTCATGATTAGGACAATGGCGTCGAAATATTCTACAGAAGGCATGAATATTAAAGTTAAACATTTATTGATTTTCATATTTGGGTTTACAAAAATTGTGTATACAATTGAAATGGAACATATAAATTAAAAATAAAATAAAAATACAATATTATGTATAACCAGACAGTATAAGATTATACATGGTTTTAGAGTAATTTGTAATAGAATTAAATTTATTGGAAAATAATAACATACCAACGTAATAACAAATATTCAGACATTAATAGAATTAAATCATGAAAAAAAATTAATAATACATTTGAAATTAATGAACATAGGATAATAATAAAAAGAAGAAATGGAGGCTGTAAAATGAATGGAATCATTTATTTCTTTGTGATAGAATGTATGTTTTCACTTTAATTTTGAGTTGAAATATATTGTTACATTTTTTTAGATCATCGGGTAGATTATTGAATTTTGAGATTGCCTCATATGTAAATTTTTTCTGACCTATTGTAGAATTAATAGCTTCAAGATGGAACCAGTCATATTGTCTAGTGTGGTGAGTATGAGTTTCGGAGTTTCTTGTTAATATGAAATTAGATTTCAGCCTTTTATTAATAATATCATAAGCAATTTTCAGAGTGTTGATTGTATAGTGTGCCTCTAAAGAAAATGTATTCGTTTTATCAAACAGTTGATTTGTTGGTATATCATATGGGAGACGATACAGGACTTTCAATGATTTCTTATATAATACAGACATTTTGTTGAAATCATTTTTTGAACGAGATCCCCAAATATTTATTAAATAGTTTATTCGATTGAGGATATGAGAATGAAAAATTAAATTTGCTAAATATGTATTATGTTTGGGACATCTCCTCAATGCACCAATAATGGGAGATATTTTTTGTTTGAGAATATCGTTATGCTTGTCCCATTTCAGTTTCTCATCAATCCAAATACCAAGGTATTTGATTCGGGACGTTTGTTTCAAGCAATTATTTTTTATACGGATATCTAGATTGATGGTTTGTTCATTTCGTTGGTGGAAAATCATATACTGAGTTTTATTGGAATTTACAGAAAGGAGGTGAGAATAAAGCCATTTTTCTATTTTCTTTAGGTCTTCGTTTATCGTATATTCTAGAATTGTAGGGTTTTAATTTGCATATATAAGAACTGTATCATCTGCATATATGGTGTATTCACTAGTTAAATTTATTTTAGAAATATTTTGAATATATAATAAATATAAAATTGTACCTTACACAGATCCTTGAGGAACACCTTCATTTATATATAATTTTTTTGATTCAAAATTGTTTACTTTAGTTCTAATGGTTCTATCCTCAAGGTGAGATTTCATTGGATTGTTTGCCATTTCTCTAATTCCCATTAAATCGAGATATTTCGAAAGGAATATATGATCAACTGTATCAAAAGCTTTCTTAAGGTCCATAAAAATTGCTACTACATAATTTCCTTTGTCAAGTCTGTCTTGTACAAAATTAATTACTTGTAGTACTGCTGCTTGTGTTCCACTGTTTTCTTGGAAACCAAATTGATTTAAATCAAATCCATATTTTTCATTTGTGAAGTTTTTTTATAAATTTTTCAATTATTTTGGAAAATATGCTTATTAATGCTTTATATATTGCTCTTATTGATGCATGTTTTAATTCATGGGTAAAAATTCCTGTTATGAAAGATTTATTGATTAATTTACCCAATGGTTCTGCCAAAATATTTTTTAATTCTACAATATCTCGTTCAATGAAACCTTCTGGATCAGGGTATGTTTTTTTAGGGTATTAATTATATCTATAATTTCATATTCATCAGTGGGAGATAGTAACAATGTTGAATTATTTTTAGTTGGTGATATGGTATCATTAGGTATATTATTATAAAATGATTTCAATTCTTTTGCTGTATTTTCACCAATAGTTGAAAAGTGTGAATTTATGTTCTCTGCTATTTCTTATTCACTATTGATAATTTGGCCATTTACTAATAAAGATTCAAAATCTGTTTTTTTTGGTTAATTTTGATTTGTTTTTTATACAATAATTTATTGTATCCCATAGTTTTTTGGATTACTTTGTAATTCCTCAAATTTTTTATTGTAATATTCAATTTTATTTCTTTTAATCATGGCATTAACTTTATTTCTCTGAATTTAATATTCAGTGAATAATTCTTCATTTTCAAAATTTTGTTTATGTATTTCGAACTTTTTATTTCTAACTTTCATTTCACGAATTAATGAATCAGTAATCCATTCATTGTTTTCACGTAGTCTCATATATATTCTGGTAGAAGAGAGATCTTTAGCTTCTAAAAACATATTAATTAATTCCTGAAATTCTCCATATTGGGTTCTTTTTAAATTATCAGAAAGTATTTGTTTGAATTTGGGGTGAAGTATCTCCTAATTTTATATTGAAATTTAGTTGATGACAGTTAGTCAGAATATGATCAAGTATGCTGAAAGAATTGTTTTGTTTTCTGGTATAATAGTTTGGTTCCAGTTTGTTCATGATCTGAAAATCGTTACTGTTTATTATATATTTATAATCAGAAGAATCACTGTTATTCGTGAGGAGATTGATATTAAAATCACCTATTATAATACGTTTTTTATTGGAATTCATTATTTTATCTAAATAATCAAAGGAATTTGGTAAGATTTGAATTTGGTGGTCTATAGAGAAAAATAATTTTCAATTTTGAATTAAAATTATGAATTTTAATTTCAATTGTATTGTATTCTTTATTTATATTTTTATGTAATTCTTGATATTCCAAACCATTTCTTAAGTAAATAGCAACTCCACCCCCTTGCTTATTTTCACGGCAGTGGTGAATATTTGTAAAATTAGGGATATTCAAATAATCTGTTTCATTTGGTTTTATCCATGTCTCAGTTAAAATAAATATATGTGTTTGTAGATAATTTTTTAGAATAATTTGTATTTCATCAATTGCATTTACTATACTTCGTATATTTAGATAAAGTATATTTAAATTTTGGAAACCAGTCTAGATGATCTTAGCTTCGATGTTGTGATAACATATTCTTCTCCTATTTCTTTTTTACTGATTTCTAGTAGCCTTTCTATTTCTTCATCCGAATTTGACTTCAGTAGAATTCCTCCTATTTGAATTTAGTGAATTTTCGTTATTCTAGCCCTAGCAATAACTGGATTTATTTTTGTTTGAATATCTTCCTTAGTTTTTTGAAATGTTTGTTGATTTTTTGATTTGATAATCAAGGCTGGAATATTATGTGGGGTAGTATTCTGTTTCTGATTATTATTTTTGACTATATTAGCATATGGTTTCATTTCGTTATCTTCAATTTTGTTGGCATTCCGGTTATGATTCAGTTCTTCTCTCAATAAGTTGAACTCTTTTGATATTTCTTCTTCATCATTATGTTCTGTAATAATTTTGTTATGTTCTTTGGACAATAAATATACTTGACTATTGAGAGTATCAATTAGTTTTTCATTTTTTGAAATTATTTCATTCTTTGCTTTCGAATTTTCTTGTAAAAGTTCATTTTCTCTCCTAAGATGGATTATTTCATTATCGTTTTCTATATTTTTCTCAGGTGTAGGTTGAGTGAGGACAAAATCATGGGGTAATATCGATTTATCAGTTGAATTTTCATTATCCTTATTATAATTTACTTGCGTGCATTGGAAATCACTGTTTGAAATTTGATCTTCCAGTATGACTTCGGTATTTTCATGTGACATATGGATACTACTTGTCAACTAATGTCATCATCAAAATTTGGGTTCAACTGCAATAAATTCTCCAAATGGCAACTCTTTTTCAATGGCACAATTGGAAAATATCTTCAATATTAGAAATTCAAAGTTTTTCAAATTTATAATTGAGCACTTTTTCCAAGTGAATCAGAATTCTATGGATGATTCAATTGCAACATGTATACAGGGCAATTTTATGTATATTGCCAATATAAATCCTGTGAGACTAGGTAGATATGACCCTTCCAATTCATCCCTGCCACCAATTAAAATAAGGTTCGAGAACGGAAGAATAGTTCATGAATTAGTGCGTAAGGCAAAGAACCTAAGGGATAATCACCATTTCTCTAGATTCAATATATCCCTCGATCGCACCTCTCGGCACATTGCGCACTATAAAGCTCTGAAAGATGAGCTGAATTGAAATATTGCTGAAGTAAACGGAAACCTATAATAAAAGTATATAAAAGGGATTCCAAAAATTGTCTCAACAAACTAAGGTGCCCAACAGATCAACGTTACCTAAAAATATCTATTTTCAAAATGTCAGAGGCTTGAACACCAAGATACAGAGGTTTTATCCGAATGTGACACTTGCTGAGTACGACTGTTATTGCTTTAGTGGAGACTTGGCTCTCAGCTGAGGTCAACAACACCGAACTCTTTCCCAGTGACTATCATGTTTATCGCAGTGACAGAAACTTTGTCGATACTCAAACTAATCGTGGGGGTGGTGTTCTACTCGCTCCCTCAACACGATGTCTCTATACTTGGGAGAGTTAAACAATCTGATATCTCTAATCGATATCGTTGGATGCAAGTGCTCGTTTGGTTATTTCCTGTTTTATATGTACGTTCTTTATGTCCCTCCTCAGGTGAGTAGTGAGTATCTGATGTTATTCATTGAGCAATTTGGACAAATAGTGGCCCTCCAACAAAATATTATTAGAAAAAATCGAATTTAAACGGTTTTCTTCACATAAAGGATTCAATATAAAATTGAACCAGAGAAAGGTAGATCTCAGGTGAAAAACAACTACTTTCCTGGCAAATACCACGCAGAACGTTGAATGATATTCTGTCACTAGGTACCGCCAGTTAAAGTTTATCTTTTCCGGCGTACCTATAGGTGTTACAAGATCGATGATGGTTTGTTTACGTTGTGTCTCACTTCAGCCAGAGTCCTTTGGACCTTTGGCTGGTTGACTACTCCGTACTGATGAGGGCCAAGAAGCCTGAAACCGGTATGCGGATTGTTAGGTGAACACGACATAAATTAAACATAATCGAGCTTATCAGAAAGAAACATTTGCATTCAATGTCCATTGATATTATATGGAAGTATGCATGGATTTTCAGGTGAATATCATTCAACGTTCTGCGTGGTATTTGCCAGGAAAGTAGTTGTTTTTCACCTGAGATCTACCTTTCTCTGGTTCAATTTTATATTGAATCCTTTATGTGAAGAAAACCGTTTAAATTCGATTTTTTCTATTCATTCCACTTCACATGGCACTTATCTCCCAAAATATTATTGTCATAGGTGACTCCAATATACCAAACATTTCAAATATCATTGTATTTGACGACAAAGCCCGAGTTATTATGAATTTTCTAGACTTCATGAATAATGTAACTATATTTTGTACTCCTTTGAGACCCTCTAGACTCAGTGATCAGCGATATGGTTCTCGAAATCAATAGGGAAACTCCTACGTCAGTCGATGAGGATCATTGTCACCCTTCTCTCCCTATGTGGAGACCTCGTACGCTTTTCGTTCGGAGTACCAATAATAATTTTCAAAAATAACTATCAGTTGGAGTTCCGATACTTCCAGTTTTTTTCCCTTCTGGCTCTGACTTCGGAAGTATGAACTGGGTCAAATGTATCAATAATCAGGCGGAACAAAATCGAAACACGAATTCATCTAGGTGAACGTTGTACACGATAGCAAAGGAGAGTGATATTAATTTAATTCCAAAAAAAAAACACCATTCGCCTACAGCTGCTCCATGGCTTTCCATTCATAAGGATCGCTTTGAGTTCCTTCTAGGTATCAAATCCAAATGACCTGGAGAATAACTATTTCCCGGTGAAGAAAACATATGTGAATTCACAAATTATAAATACGACATCTTTAATTTACAGAGCGAAAATAAACCTAGTAGCATGGAGTTCAAAGGCAGAAAATTTTCACCACATATTTATTGAACAATCGTTGGTATAGAATCAGTCCATGGTACCAGAAGTCGAGCTTCTTGTGTGTTCTGGGTAACGTTACGAAATGGCATAGAGAAGTTATTTGGATTCAATTCCAAGAAAGTCACCATCCGCTACAGCTGTTTCATGTTTCCCAATTATCACGATAGATATAATCCAAATCACTCACGTTTCGGACAAACATCGTCCTGCGAAAGGTTTCTCACGACGTTTCTATCCGTTCGTATTTTCACTTATTTTCAGGTGGATACATGATTTTCTCATATTGAAACAGAAAAGAGTTAAGGTCTTATATCTGTCGTCAAAAATGAAATATTCGCTGATATGCAAGGATATATGGATATGGCGCAAATATATCAAAATATTGTTCTGAGAGGTTACCGGATATAACCCGTCTTGATTTCTTCCTGTGCAGGATACTTGAAACAGAAGGCTTGAAAATCGAGACCAAGAAACCAGGAGGAACTACAAGAAATAATAATCGAATTTCTTCTTGAAAATGTTGACCAATATTCTCCCAAAACTGGCAAAAAAACAACAAAGGGTCAAAAATTGTATATTTTTTAGAGAGACCTATACATAATCTAACTATGGGGATGAAAATCAAAACTTCTTTATTGTAGATGAAGTTTCAATTGTTTTGCTAGTTCGATGTTAATTTATTCATTTCATTTGAATTTTGCATGGTCATGGACGTGTATTCAAATTTTTACTATCTCATATTTCCATTGATGAAATAATAAAAATTAATTGGTTTTTGGGTCAATAATTCAAATTGTTTGAAGCCTTTTCGAATATACGTGGTTGAAGACGGAGATATTGATGTTTCCTTGTTCAACTCATTCAAGTTATAAGTGATTTTTCATTTCAACAATGAATACATTGCAATTGGAGAATCAAATTGAAAGTATCGAACCTCATACCAGGATACTCCTGAATCTGCAAGCTTATAAGATTTATTATCATTAACTCAAAGTTGACATTATGCGACTGAAGAAAAAAAATTAAATCATTTTGAATTTTGTTTCCAATAATTTTATTTAAATATCACGACAATAAACATTTGAATTTCATGTCACACCAAATGAAAATTTTCTTCCAAAGCACAGATATAGGGGGGTTTCAAGGCATCGATAGAATTAGCTGAAATTTCACTGCTGTATATATTCGAATTCTATTTTCATTTTATATTTCAAGTATAATAATCATGAGACTTTCCGGTTTTTAATTTCCTTGTTTCCTCGGTCAGCAGTATTTCGAAAAAAGTGTGAACTACCCTTACAAGTTAGCTGATGTGAATTTTTCCTAGTGTCACGAATAATATATTCCGTGCCATCACATTCCAACGTTTCAATAAAATATATCGAATATATCGCCAAACCATTGGCACATATAATTAACTTCTCATTTGAGTCTGGAGTATTTCCTGATATTTTGAAAATTGGAAAAATAATTCCTATTCATAAACAACAAGATCCACTTTTACTTGATAATTATAGACCAATAACTATTCCCAGTGTGATTAGTGAAGTGATCGAGCGCTGTATTTTCAATAAAATATTTCCTTTTTTGTTGAAATACAATATAATCAGCAAATCACAAAATGGTTTCCATCCTGGTCGATCAACAGAAACTGCCGCCGTTGACTTCATGGAATACGTCTACAGACGTATGGATGATGGAAAGTATGTAGGAGCATTGTTTTTCGACCTCACCAAAGCATTTGACTCGATAAACTTTAGATTCATTGAAGAAAAGCTTTACTCCATAGGCATTCGGGGCAACTTTCTTTCGTGGATTATGTAATTCATGAGTTCCAGAAGGATACTGGTAGAACTGAGGAACAGCAAGTCAGATTTTTACGAAATGGGCCTGGGAGTCCCACAGGGATCAGTTCTGGGACCATTAATATTTCTTTTGTTTATTAATGATATGCCATCTCATATACGTTCTAAGTGTCTGATCCTGTTTGCTGATGATACAACTATAGCTGAGGAAGCTGATAACCCATTAGATCTACATATTAAACTATCAGTGATAGCAGACCAATTCACGGCCTGGTGTAGAACAGATAGATTAGTGGTAAATGGCAAAAAAACCTTCCTCATGCAATTCTTTGATAGGAAAACTCATACTGGTCCGATGAACGTGCGCGTTGAAAATAATATCGTTGAATCCTCAGATACCACAACATTCCTAGGAATACATATAGATCAAAAATTGAACTGGAAGCATCAGATCGACCATGTATGCAAGAGAGCTTCCAGTGGGTACTATGCTATACTCCAGTTAAAAAATGAACTCGATCGACCAACTCTCCTAAATATCTACTACGCTCTCATTCATTCTCATTTGTCCTACAACATAATTCTGTGGGGGGGCGCCTCAGAAATCAATAGAGTATTCGTGGCTCAAAAAAGGGTTATGAGGCTACTATTCAATTTGAAGAAGTTGGACTCCTGCAGATCGTACTTTCAGGAACACCATATTTTAACTGTTCCCTGTATGTATATATACAGCTGCATTTGCTATATTAAACGCAATTTGAAAGATTTCGCGAAGAACTCATACATACACCAATATCCAACCAGAGACGCTGATTCAATTAGAATCCAAAAACACGCAACAAGTTTGTATGAAAAAACCCCTTCACTGGCAGGAGCTAAACTATTCAACCACCTACCTCCTGACATTAAAGATGTCAAGCCTTCAAAATTATTCAAAAAAAAACTCAGGTTATTCTTAACGACCCATAGTTTCTATTCCACCATAGAATATCTCAATTTCAGGTGATCGAAAAACTGTAAACTGTACATGTCAATTTACTTTGTGGGGATTTTTATATTGTTATAGTGGTAACCTATGTTTATATGTAATCTTATATTATATTTTATATATTCCTATATTGTTATGATGTATTGTTATATTATTTGATGTTATATATATACACACTGCTACTTAGTGACCTATTTTATATTTCTATGTCACAACTCTGTGGCTCCATAACTTGTGTGGTTCTTTATTGAATCTCCGAACATATACTCCAATATACTGATATTTCTGTCATTTGTACATTGTCGTAATGGACTATATGCCCATTGTGACCTATCCTATATCATGTATTTGATCATAAAGGACCAATAAATATTCTATTCTATTCTATTCTATTCTATTCTATTCTATTCATTAGATACCGCGGGTCAGCAAAGTTCTTCCAAAAATCTCAAGTATAAACTACCCCCATGGAGGGACTGATTTGATTTTCGTCATGGTGGCATGATTAATATGTTTCATGCAATCATTTTATACCGTTTCAATGAAGAATTTTCACCAGAAACCCTCGGTCAACAAAGTTTCTCGAAAAATCGCAGATGTAAACCACCCTTATGAGGGGACTGATTTGAATGTTCTTATGGCACAAAATATTTTTTGTGCAATCTATATTTTAGCGTTTCAATGTAATATATTTCCTGGAAATCTCCGGTCACCAGTTATTAAAAAAATCACTACTCCTAAATGGAAGTGGATTGAAAATTTAAATAGGGTGGCACGAAGGCATTCTTCATAGCTGTCAATTTTGCATCATGAACTTGATAATCCTATTTCAAGTTATTATATTACAATCGCTCATTACATGACAAGAAATAGAAAGTATCTATCGCACCCTGCATCAACTGATACAATAGCTATCGTAGTTGCGTAGAATTAATCCAATATACTTTAGGTGTAACTTATTAAAGTTTCAGCAAATACTGTCGATGCTCAGTGCCTAGTCCTTTATTCATAGTATCCGAACTTCGGGACTCTTCAGTTCATACGCCCAAAGGTACTTCAGCACAGTTTCAATTCCCTTCAACACTCACTTGAGAAGTGTAATAAATCCTGATTCGATTCGCCTGTGACTCAATCAGCTGATTCGTTTCAATCAACATTTCCCAAATGAAAATTTGTTTTCACATATCACGATTATGCTTGAATTTCTGTTTTCCAGGTGAAAATCGAGTCCTCTATGCGAATATAACAACGCATATGGGACCAAAACTGGATTCATGTAAACTGCAACCCAGTGCTGGATTTTCTTTGAAGACCATATTCCATGTGGAATGTGTTTCCAAGGAAGTGGGGCATATCTTTGAGATAAACAGTTTGAATGAAAATACAAGTAAGAAGTTCAGGAAACCGAAGCAACAATTCCATTTCAAATTACTACTATTACTTTTTGTCAATAATGTGTTTTCTGCCAGTTTGAAAACGCGGGTTCAAGGAATATAGGGATGAATTCAATCTGAAGGATGAGCAATGAAATTATTTCCCTCCAATGTTCAAAAGCTCAATTATAATATATTTATTTCAATAGGAAGAGTCTATGATACACCAAGAACATCATCTTCGTCAGAATTCCTGTTGGCTAGAGGTCTACATCTAGATCATATGCCATTTGTTCTAAGTGGAAATGCCAAAGTGGAAGTGAAATTATTCGACAAATATAACTTTTTCCATTCAGTGATCCTGGATGCAACAGTGAGTATATGTAAAGGTTTTTCATTTCTGAAAAAAAATCAGGTATTAAACAAGAAGTCTGACATAGGTGTTATTGTTTAAAAATATATTTCCTCCAAGAAGTAGTCACAAGGAAATAGTTCCAATCGATTACTTCAAAACGTCAATGAGACTTGATGAATAAACCTTATGAAAACGGCTCCTCATTTGATTTCCTGAATATGGCAGTTATCAAATTCCCTAGCTACAATTCAGATGAGCAAGAGGAGTTGGAGAAACAATTTGTAAAAAATGATAAACGGAAAAAAATGCATTGTAGTGAATAAGTGAAAATCAACATGTTAATCTGTTGTTAAAATAATGACATCGGAATATTGTGGAAAATTATAGTTTTCCATCTCAATATTTTCGGTATTCTGGATTCTAAAATGAACTGGGAAAATCTCAAATTTGTCAGTAACTTGAGATTCGGGAATTATGCGCCTAATCAGGCGATTCTCTTCCTTCCCTGATCCCTTTCTCAAATCCAACTTTTTGTTGAGTTATTACAATTCGGAATCGTCATTGGAGTTTGGGTATTTTCTTAACAGTAACTTGAATGGATCTGATGGTATCAGGTTTTCAAAAAGTCCAATTTGATATGATCTATTTGCTACGAAATTTATATAATTTAACTTTTTTTTCAGTAAAGATATCCATGTTGGAATCATAATAAAAGATCACGCAGCTATATCATCATTCCCTCAACAAACTACAGGAAGTTTCAGCTGTTTTTCCCAATCCCCAGTTTGTGTTATTATATATGCGGAGATTTCGATCCCTCAATTTCTTCATTTTTAGGATTATTATGTCGTTTATATTCTTTTTATTTTCGAAAGTCTTGACGTTTCTTCCGTTATAAGTTCCACCACAAACCTATAGAACAATATATAGAATGTATAGAATGTATACACTTTTTTTTATTTTTTTTGTAAGTTTATGGGTTTTGTTCGAATTTATTTCGATCTCAAGGTATCATAATTTTCCAATAAAGTTCTCACATTGAATATGCTGCCGATTTTTCCCTGAAAAATCTGGAATGTATGGTGTTATCGTGGGGCCTTGGTGTTATTGCATTATCTTCGAAAATATCTCTTATAGGAATAATCTCATTTCTGAAATTTTGTGTGGTTGGATAAATAATTAAGTTGATTCAGTTGATAATATGTGTTTCTTTCCTGAGAAGGTCAAATTAACTGAAATCACTATCGATCTTTCGACTTTCACTTGAGTCATCTCCATGGCAATACAATAGAGGTTAGGATTTCAAAAATTATCTTATTTGAATTTGAACATATTGAACTGAATGATGAAGGTGAAAAGTCCCAGATTGGACTATAATATATATATATATATATATATATATATATATATATATATATATATATATATATATATATATATATATATATATATATATATATATATATATATATATATATATATATATATAATATATATATTATATATATTTATATATATATATATATATATTTATATATATATATATATATATATTTATTATATATATATATACTTAGTCAAATTTTAGTCATTTTCGAAAGCAGATATTTGATTTTTGTTACAGACGTAGACCTTTATGGGCCGCACTTTTCGCAATAATCAGCCTGAGTGACAGCCTTGAACCCAGCCTACTGCGATCCCGCGAAAAAGGAAAATTCTCGATATTTTGCTTCGAATTGGAGATATAAAAAAACGTTATTTGAAAAAAATTCTTACAAATCGATTCTGACCCTACATTTTTTTGTAATTTTTTCACCTCTATTTTTTTAAGTCCGATTTTTAATTAATGGTTTTGAATAAGAAGCTACGAAAACAATAAATTCTTCATATTGTAGGAATAAGAATAAAAAACCCAATATTCATTATGAAAAAATTTTGATTATTAGTTGTTACTAAAAAGCCACAGAGACGATAAAATCGGTCAAAATTAAATGACAATGAATGAAAAACTATTTATTGAACCGAATTCGAACAGGAAATGAAATAAACACTAATATTGGAAGACAGTTGCAAATATTGTCTCTCTCAACTGGTCCGTCCTCAATTCTGATACATTTTTCGATTATTTTTCTATTATTATTGGCCACTCTCCTGAGTTCTGGAATACCTATTTCACGGCAGGCTGGCTCCCAAAGTTCTTGTCAATTACGTGACCTAGACCTTTTCTTGACAGTTCCCCGGAAGTAAAATTCCATTGGTGTTATATCAGGAGAGCGAGGAGGCCATTGTTCATATGGGCTATTTCTACCAATCCAACGTAATGGAAAATGTTCGTTCAACCCCTCTCGAACCATCCAAGATTCATGAACGGAAGCTTCGTCTAGCAGAACGTACATCTCTTGTCGCAAATTGAGGGGTAGATTTTCAATGATTTCCCATAATTCATTATAAAAAAAAAACAATACGTTCAGCGTTAATGGTATTATTGAAGAAAAACGGTCCAATTATTCTGTCGTCTAAAATACCACACCATACATTAACTTTCTGAGAGTATTGGTCCCTACAGTTCAAAACCCAGTGGGGATTTTCGGTAGACCAGTATCTGCAATTTTGAGCAGATATTAGTCCATTGGTAGTGAACATAGCCTCATCAGTGAACAAAATTTTTCCTAGGAAATTTCTATCATTTAAATAATTTCCTTGGGCCCAACAGCAGTAATCTAATCGTTTATATTCGTCAGCTTCTTTCAATGTGTGCGAGAAACTCGGTTTGAAAGGTTTGATTTTATGACGAACGAGACATCTTCTGATTTCCTCTCTAATCAAATTTTATTGCTCAGACCTTTCACGCAAACTAATTTTGGGATTGGCACAAACTGAAGCTGATATATTATCATCAACATGGTACCTCCGATTTCGATGTGGATTATCAATAGCTGGACGATTCGTTAATACACTTCCGGTTTGAGTAAAAAGTTCATTCACGGAGGCTGCCGTTCCATGTCGAATACGATTTCGTTGCGGATGTCTTCTGTTGAATTCATGAGCAACTTGTCTGCTTCTTCGAGCACCATCACCAAATTACCTTATTATTTCAATTTTTTCTCGTAAATTAAGAAGTTCAATGGGCATTGTGTTACTGTTTTTGACGCATTTACTTTCAAACTGACATTTGGTATAAATAGTTCATTTGTTTCCATGACACTCTAGCCCAAATTGATAACTGTTGAAACACAAAATATGGGACTTCTTTGGAACATTGAGAATGATGATGTTCCATCCAAAATTGGGCAAATGGTATTACTCGCAACCAATCATATTCAACAGAAAATGGAAAAATTCCCCAAAATTGGAGACAGGCTAGTGAAGGAGACTTAATTCGATTAACTTACATTTGATAAAATAATAATTTTCAATTTTAGTTATTTCAATACGTTTATTCCATCGATTTTGACTATTTTATCATTTCGGTAGCTTCTTATTCAGAAACATCAATTGAAATCCGGACTTGAAAAAAATTACAAAAATTACAAAAAAAAACAAAATTCGAATCTTGCGTTGAAATGGGGTCAAAATCGATTTCTAAGCAACTTTTCCATATAACTTTTTTGGGTATCTCCAACGCAAAGCAAAATATCGAGAATTTGCCCTGCGGGATCGCAGTGGGCTGGGTTCAAGGCTGTCACTCAGGCTGAGTATTGCGAAAAGTGCGGCCCATGAAGGTCTACGTCTGTACCAAAAATCAAATATCTGCAATTAAAAATGAATAAATACAGGGGTATCTTCATCTTGAGTGTGTCACACTGTATATATATATATATAAATATATATATATATATATATATATATATATTGTTATGTTATAAAGGAACAGTAATATATATTGAAAGAAAAAAAGAAATAATTTCATAAAAAACCCACAAAAATAATAATTACTTAATAGTTAGGAGTTCATGAGATATTGTTTCTACATATTTTTGAGATTATATTTCCTTTATGAAGCCTCTGTATAATATTGATAGGTAAAAATATGCAAATACTATAATGCAATCATTTTCATACATTGTCAAAATGATTACAACCCATGATTTGTCAAAATACAATAAAAAAGTCTAGATTTACAAAATCATTCTGAATTAAATGAGATCAACAAAATTATAAGCTTGAAACATACAGTATATGAAATTATATCTAACTAAAAATAGCCAATGGGAGAACAACAAACTTCTTGATGACAATAGCCAATCAGGGAACAGTATGGTCAGATGTAAGATTTGAAATTGTGGAAGAATAAGAACTGTGAAATGTCAAAGACAATTATTATCAAATATTGTATATAGTTCATTAGAAATGTAAAATATTTCAGTTCATAAGTTTTTTCAAATAACGCCAAAAGAGTGATAATGTGACAAGAAAGTGCGCGAGTTTGAAAATTCAAATGATATGGACAAAACAGAAATGGTATCCAGGGGATGAAAAAACAAAGCCAGAAGGAGAAAAAATTCTGAGAAAGAACGCCACGTACAAAATTTGAGGAGAGTTTCCTTCCAAGATTTTCACGAATACAAGGTATTTTGTCTATAGAAACTAACCAATTCAACCTCAAGAGAATTTCGACACAAATAAATAGGAGAAAACAAGATTACCTTTTATGTACTCCACATAAAACTGTTTCCAAGCTGATTTCTGGGATTTGTATGGTTCCTTCTATAATGGAGAGTTCCTGAGAGCAGTAGATTGAAAAAGGATTTCAGATTCTTGGCATATATTGTGACAGTGACAGTTCCAGCCCCAGGTATAATTTTCTTAGTGCACATCACAAACTGAATAACCTTACAACATAACTCGTCTATCTGAAGAACTCTATTTTATTTTGATATTGAACTAGAAAAGAATTCTTCCAACCTCAAAGAAAAAGTGAGGTTACGTATACTTTATCCATCACTGTTTTTCATTATTTTCTATGAAAATTTGTCAATTGATCATAGTATAAGTTATCTATCGTAGGCCAGGTAAATATAAGTTTTCCTGAATAAAGGAAATAATTGTTTTTCGATATTTTCTAGTTTATTTTCCACAATGATATGATCATATTTCTCTTATAAACACTGAGTTGAAATAAACATCAAGACCAGGCAGTGGCTCTATTGCCAGGACCGGCTATCTGAGACGAAAGGCGTACCAACTGAGTTTAGTCGTGGTAAAAAAGGGTAATAACAATTGACAGCAACGTGACGAGAAAACAGTGACGTTAGCTAGCAATTATTATTACATCACAATATATTATACAGGGTGAAAATAATTATCATAACATTTGGCTCTCAACGAAGGACGAAAATAATTATCTATCACATATCATATCAATTTGTATCCAAAGTGGGACAAAAAAATAATCAACTATTGTGTTTACGATTCACATTATATAACAAAATTGGTCCCAAACGAGTTGCAAAAATATTTATAAGAATAATAATAACTTATAGAAAATAATCCTAATAAAATTCAATATCACATTTTATAACAATATATATATATATATATATATATATATATATATATATATATATATATATATATATATATATATATATATATATATATATATATATATATATATATTTATATATATATATATATATAATTGGAAAAACGGATTTGAGGTATCTCAACAAAATTGAAACAAGTGGTATACTGCAACCAGAAATCAATTTACTTTCCTGGCAAATACCACGCAGAACATTGAATGATATCTGCCTGAAAATCCATGCAAACTTCCATTATCGATGAAAATTGATTGCAAAAGTTTCTCCCGCCTAAAAATCCGTATACCGGTTTCAGGCCTTTGGCCCTCATCAGTACATAGTAGTCACCAGTCAGAAATCCTAAGACCTCTCGCTGAAGCCAAACCAACACAAATGAACACATGATCAAGGTGAATCACCTGTAAGTACACATTTGAAGGTGACTTTGAAATGGTGGTACTCAGTGACAGAAAGAAACACTCCAAAAACGGTTCTCCTATGATAGTAGTCGCTGTATGCCTGACCATGCGTATGTATTAAACAAGAGAGCAAAACATGTGAAGTGTAATATTATCAGAAAAGCAGACTTCACAGAATTCAATATAAATTGAAACAAGCGGTAGACTACAAGCAGAAAACAACTCCTTTCCTGGCATATACCACGCAGAAAATTGAATGATTTTCAAGCAGATATCATGTAGAATAACTCTTGTTGAGGTGATGTTATTGATAGATCCTTTCTTGTATCAATTTCTGGAATCTTCATCATTTACAACAACGCACTCTACATCCATCAATAATTTTTCCGAAGGAAAATGGTTCTCATCATAGGTTCGAACTCAATTTTTTTGCATAACTGAGAACTCCAGCAACGCAGTCAGGAATATCCTCATCAGTCAGCTTAGGAACTCTGGAATATACTCACCAGTCAGATTTAGGAATCGATTCTCATTTATTATAATGCTCTGGATATCTCTTCGGTCTATAATTGGTTGTGATATCCTTTTTTTTGTTTTTTCTATACAAGCAACTATTTCAAATGTCTTATGATATAATTTATTTTGTGAATATAGAAAAGAGTTATAAACAGAGATTTTGTGAAGCTTGGGATTTCAGTTGTCTCAGTTTACTTTTCAATGAGTTAACTTGGCAATGGATATATGAAATTTTGCTGTTTGGTATTTTATTTTAAACAATTTCAGTATTTATCCCTACAAGGGTATTTTCAACGTAATTTCTCACCCCTATTTCTCAAAAAGTATCATAATCAACTAGCACTCCCTTCATATTGGAATAGATATTGATAATTTTCAGGTGGAACCCATTTTCGATAATGTAACTACCAAAGAAGACCTCATTAATCATTTGCGAACCAGATTCTTCGATGAAAATTCTGACAAGTCTCTTATCAGTTTGATGGAATCCAAGAAATACAATGAGCTCTTACAACGTCTCAAAGTATTGACGGAAAGATTGAAAACATTGCCGAAGAAAGACGATTTGGAGGATACAATCAAATATTATAATATGAAAATTATAGCTATGTTGGAAAAGGTGATCATTATGCATATATTCAATTGGGATGGAAGAAAAAGTACAGGAACGTTCATGAAGCCCTAACACATAACTTCTTGTGTTCCTAATGTATCTACCAGTTAATGTTCACGTTTCCAAAGGCTCCAGGTTTCTGTTGAAGGGAATTAACAAATCTTAATTTAACAGAGCATTCCTTCTGATTTCCCAGCCTAAGTCGTTCTCTCTGATGGGTATCATAACAAGTAGTCCCATAGTAACAATATTCTGACTGAATGTGGATTTTTGGTCAATTAATTTTTTTAATTGCTCAATGATAGTTTTCGACGGATACTAGGAATATGCATGCATCTCTAGTTATCATTGAAAAACGGAAAAATTATAACTCAGTTACTCATTTAAAATACTCAATGGACTAGCACAAAATTTTAATTTCGAGAACTTGGAAGTAATGTATATTTTTCTTCACCGTAGAACACGAAGCACTATTTCTTATGATTCTTTTAATTCACAGACTCTTGTCTCACCAAAAATATATATTATAAAGCCAGCTATCACTAATTCTTTCACAAATCGATTATTGCAATGATTAGTGATACTGGCGATCGTAGGTTATTTCATCATGGGATACAATGAAAATATTGTTGGGGGAGTTATCCTGAATATTAGGGTGGTCAAAGAAAATATCATTTTCAAACCTAATGAATGTTTGGGGAGACGAGTGAGTTGGGACAAAATTACAGATTTTTTTCAGCATGGAATGTTTATCGATAATTTTTTCTGTTCTATAAATATGAAAAAAGTTTTTTTTTCAGTCGATTAAACTGAAAGATCACAATCAAATTATTTTTGTAGGTTTTTAGGTAAGGTGTCCTTGTGCCTCAGATGTACCAAATAAAAACTCCACTCCGTGGCTCGTTTTGCCTATCGTATCATGCCATGCTCAATACAATGATTCAGAACAAATTATGATTCAACGTTTAGAGAAAAAGTCATAAACATCATCAATTTTCCCAAAAATATTGAAAAAAACAAATATCACTCAAAATATTTCTACCCAATATTCCTCATGGAACCTTTTTATTGGTGTAAAATCAATACTCAAAATTCAACTAAACATCAGTTTCATGATTTAAATTCGTAATGAACGAAGATATATACCGGGTGTCCACGGAAGGTGGCTCGCCCCTATAACTTTTTTGTTTTCGGAGATAATGTAATTAAATTTGGAGGATTTCGGAGGGTCTGTTTAATCAAACTGCATTCTCTGACGAAAAACTCAACTTAATGCAAATTCCGGATTCACCGGAAGTGACATGAACTTTCGATTTTTAAATAGGACACCTGGTATATTATCACTTTTTTTTGTCTCCATATGACTTTTAGAATACAAACATGTGTCATTTGTTACTGTTCGTAACCGTTTTTTTATTTTTTTTCGAAATACATTTTTATTCCAGGAGGCTATGGATAGGTTCTGTTGAATATTGTAGAATGTAGACTGTAAATACTTCTTTTTTGGAATCAAATTGTAATTGAAAACTTAAAGGAATTGATTTTCTTTTCAAACATTTATTTCCTTGATTCCTATTAAAATTGTTATATGGTATCTATGACAACTCATATCATCTTTTTTTTCACCAGAAACAAACAAATTGAACTAAAGTACCTAACAGGTTCAAATAACTAATTTCAGTCCTAAAATGTTTTTAATAAAAAAACAACTTTACTGTTTTCGATCAAAATGTTTCAGCTATGTGACGTTCGATTTTGAAATGTTCATCACAATTTTTTTTCAAATGGCAACATGGTGGCTCGTCGGGTTAGAAAAAAGAGCATTTCATTACGACGATTGATTTGATACCGCACTCTATTAGGTTGTGAGAAAACTTTCGATAAAAAACTGAAAATACCATAACGTTACAACTTTTCTAAAATGAAGCACCTGTTAAAAATGGAATAATTAAATTGAAACCACCTATTTACATATCTTTAGGGTTCCAGATGTTCAAAGTGACCTCCAAAGTTATGACCGGAGCTTTCTAAAATTTTCAGTAAATCTTCGTTAATTTGTATATAGATTATTTTTTGTAAAATCACATATTTTGACGAGATCTGCATCCTGTTGAAATCGCTCCAACTTTGAAAACACCCTGTATATATATATATATATATATATATATATATATATATACTATTCTTCCAAATCTTTATAATGTCAGCATTTGGTGTAGGAAAATCCCGTTCGATATATCTATCACATAAAATGAAAATCAATTCAAAATTGTTATTTTCCTTTCTTTGTTCTTCCATAAATCACAGCAAGGGGATACTTATCATCATGCTATTAGGATAGTAAAAATGCGGGAAAATGTCAGAATTATGGATGGCGCTGGAATCAAGGATCCAACATATTTCTGAAAAAAAAGATTTTTTTTTTATTCTGATTTTTTACCAAACTTGTGGTCCGAATCATTTGAGGTTTTCTCGTTTTAGTCTCCGCAAGTCTTCGATAATTCAATACATGTTAGACTGCATGTTTCAAGAGTTCAAAGTTCTGAATTTGAGGTGATTCAAAACTAAACGACATTCTTTATCATTGTTATTATTCCATCAACGATTACTTGGGTGACGAATGCGTCTTAATAATGACATTGATAACCATACCTTCCTTGACGTGTTTTTCGGGTAACCTTCCACAGTCTGAAAATGAAAATATAATCAGGAAAATCTATACAAGTGTAGAAAGGGCAAACTGATTAGTTCATCCCGATAAGTTATTGCGTTCACCAAATTATAATTCCTATAGAAAAAATGATTCAATTTGTCAATAACTTGCCGTTTTCTGAATTTGCGTATCGAATTTTTTTTTTGAAAAATTCAAAAGATACTTCTCTATATAGTTTTTTCTTGACGTTTCGGGGACTGTATCTGCCCCCGTTCTCAAAATCTTCTAAATCTCCTTTAATTGTTTTATAATTTGGATTTTTTCTCGCAGAGTCTTTTTTGCTTTTTCAACTGACGGATGTCAATTGAGATCTGCCAAAAAAGTTGAAAAAGCAAAAAAGACTCTGCGAGAAAACATCCAAATTATAAAACAATTAAAGAAGATTTAGAAGATTCTGAGAACGGGGGCAGATATAGTCCCCGAAACGTCAAGCAAAAACTATATAGAGAAGTATTTTTGAATAAAAAAAAAAATAAAAAATTTTATAGGCAAATTCAGAAAACGGCAAGTTATGACAAATGAACTCATTTTCTATAGGAAATATAATTTGGTGAACCAATAACTATCGAGTGAACTAATCAGTTCCTCTCAGTTGTATAGATTTTCCTGATTATATTTTCATTTTCAGACTGTGGAAGGTTACCCAAAAAACATGTCAAGAAACGTTGTTCCTCCACAAAAAACGGCATTCATTCAATAATGATAACCATACCATTTTTGAAAGCTTAGTATCTGTTTGTCTCTGCTACTTTTTTTATCAATTTCATATAGTGTCCCCAAAAACTTGGAACCATATTGGATTTTTTTTTTTATTAATAGTTTCTCAGAAAATTTCATTTCTCATAAAAGTTGGTGCTTTCAATCAGACTGAATACGCGCATAGCCGTTATTATCAGTGGCGTGCGGATAAGCGAGAATCGGTCGATATTCTAAATTCACTATGGAATAAAGTGACATTACTATGGAAAATATCGGAAAAATTTATTGAAAAAAGGTTGTTTGCAATTGGATGATATTCCCAGTTATCCAGTTTAGTCTACCAATTACTAATTTCAATAATTACTCAATGAGTTGGCCTCATGGAGAAATCAACCCATTAAGCTGTTATTGGAATTAGTAATCGATGGACTAAACTGGATAACTGGAAATATCTTTCAATTTCAAATAACTTTTTTGTTAATACATTTTTTCGATAATTTAATATTAATTACTCTATAGTGAATTTAGAATATCGACCGATTCTCGCTTAACCGCACGCCACTGATAATAACGGTTATGCGCATATTCAGTCAAATTGAATGCACCAACTTTCATGAAGAATAAAATTTTCTGAGAAACTATTAATAAAAAAAATCCCATACGGTTTCAAGTTTTTGGCGGAGTAAAAAAAATTTACCTGACTGATTTGTCGAAAAGATACGTTTTTATTAGTTATTTGGTGAAATGGATTAAGGGAGCCTACAGACGTGCCAATTTATCGGACCCGATATCGGGGGGGGCAAAGTCGGGACTCGAAATCGTGACGTGTGTAGGCACGTCGGCCGACTAAATAATTGAGGTTCCGATATCGCTTGGTCGGGATGCCCGGACCTCCCTACCAGGTAGGTCGTCCTGATTCCCCACCTTTTCTCCTTTTCAATTAGGTTTTTGGGTTCCATACCTTCGATAAACGAACTGTTAAAGTCACTGACTGAGTCAAAATAATTTATATCACAATCACTGTTGTCGGACTCATCAGAACCACCCGCATTTACTGTGATAATGAAACGATCGTGAGCAGAGTCCAACATATGTTCTTTCTCCATTAATTCCATCTCATATTTTTTCACATGTTCGCATAGTTTTATCCATTCCTCAACAGTGATATTTGAAAATTTTTGTCCGGCAAGCTTTTCTAAATCATCCTAATTTTTTATCAAAGCCTATATTTTCTCTATCGGATTTAATTCTGGGTGATAGGGTGGTAATCTCAATACTAAATAGCCGTGTGATGACATTTTTTCATCTAATACATATTTCTCGAAACGAGGTTTGTGCTTTTTAATAATTTCGTACAATTGTGCTTTTGTCAAAGTAGCCTGATGCTCTATATTTCTATCTTTCAGCCAGTCTAGCATATCGTCCTTCCTTGAAGAGTATGTTGGACATTTTTTTTTCTGTGGTAAGAAGCGTTATCCACAACCAGCACACTGTTCGTGGAGATATTTGGAATTCGTTGTTTCAACCCACCTCATCAAATTTTCGTTGTTCATGTCATCGTGATAGTCTCCACTGTTTTCGCAAATTTGAAAATTAATAGGCCATCCTTTACAAACCCCATTTCTCCTCCTGCATTAACTATTATTAATCGTTTTCATTTACTATACGGGTTTTTAAATTCAAATTAGGATTTTTCTTATCAACCCACATCTTAGATTGTGTATGAGAACTGTGCAAATACGTCCCATCAGTGTAAATAATGTTTCTTCCTTGTTCACGATACATTTTCCTTTTTTTTTAAATTCCACCCTTAGTAATCTAACTTCATGACTTTCCATCAGTATCGTTCGATTATCAGGCGTTTTTTCCCAATCAAAACTTTGGTGTGATTCTATGAATAGCTGCCCTTACTTTGTACTCTAATTCATGTCGTGTGGCAGGAGGTATATCATAAACCTCGTTTTTAATATATCCCCATAGAAAAAATCTAGAGGCGTGAGGTCGGGTGAACTGTAAAGTTTCTGAAAAAGGGATAAATAAAAGTATAAATTGAAAACAACCCTATTTTACCGCGCCGTCTACCTTATTGGACCCATATTTCCAATCGAGTTTTCGTTGTATGTTTCATGTAGATATTCCGTAACTGCCCTCAGGTTATGTGGTGGAGCACCATCTTGTTGATAAAATAATCCAACTCGATGTATTAATGGAACTTCGTCCAAAAAATGCTCCATTTCCTGCGTTCTAGCCCCTGTCAGGACACCGTCAAAAATTATAGAGCCTTGAATTCTGTCCCCTAAAATCCCAACCCAACAATTGAAACCAAACAGTTCTTGGAAATTTCCTCCCTCCATCAAGTGAAAATTTGCATCGAACCAATATCGCTTATTAATTCTGTTAAAATTCCTCAAATTAGTTTTTTTACAACCTAATAGAGTGCGGTATCAAATTAATCGTGATGAAATTCTCTTTTTCCTAACCCGACGAGCCACCATGTTGCCATTTGAAAAAAAAAAAAAAATTGAGAAGTGTCAAGGGACACCCGGATGGAACAAAGTTCCTTTCGATTAATTAGTGAAGGAACTGTAATATTTTTTTTTTTAAGTTATAATCAAAAGCTTTCAGAGGAATTTGAACTCTTCTCCAATTTGTGATTGAAGAGTTTGACGTTTACAGAAAAATAAAAAACTGTTCTGTGTTTTCCAGTGAATAAATGTATTTGTTATTTCTTTTTCTCACGTTATTCTCTACATCTTTGTGCATGTGTCTTTTTCCTTGATGTTATAGTTCGTACCTCAGTAGTCGATGCTTTAGTTGATTCGCTATTGAAATAAAAAGCAAAAAAATTGTACATATACATACACACACACACACACACACATATATATATGTATATATATATATATATATATTATATATATAAATATATATATATATATATATATGCACTCTGTCTGTCTATTCTTTCGTACACGTCATAGATGCGCGGGACTTTGTAAACACAACAGAGTGTGTGTATATATATATATATATATATACTCTCTCGACTTCGTAAACACAACAGCGTATAGGTTAGAACACGCACGGCTTGCTAAATACATACGCATTGATATTGTAATATTAAAATATAATTTGCTTTTAAATTTATTAAAGTTATGACGCGTACACTTGCTTAACACACAATAATGGAGAGATTATAACGCGTATGACTTGGTCAGCACAATAGTAAAGAGAGGATATAATGCGTACTTGCTAAAAATACATAAGCATTTATTATTGTCTGTATAAAATCTCTACTTACCTAACTCCATCAGCAATATCCGGAACTTGTGCAAAAACACTGTCAGGATCCATTATTGTTATTATTTTTTATTATTTATTATGTACAAAAAACCTCCATACACTCAACAAAAATAATCGTCGCGACACCACACTGTTCAATAGAAAGACGAAATGAAAATAACTGGCTTGCTTTCTATGAGAGAGAGAGAGAGAGAGGCAGACAGACACGCGCACGCCGCATGGCTTAAAACCATAGCGAAAGTCTCTTTACACATTTTGGTCTTAATTTATTCCGTCTAGCCCTCTTTCGCAACGCGCGATAAGGAACTACATTCCAAAATAGTCATAATTTTTTCAAATCAAACGTCACATAGCTGGAACATTTTGATCGATAATAGTAAAGTTGTATTTTTACAAACATTCCAGGACTGAAATTAATTATTTAACGTATCCATAACCTTCTAGAATAAAAATTTATTTCGGAACACAAAAAAAAAACTGTTACAAACAGTAACGAATGATACATGGTTATATTCTGAATATCATATGGAGACAAACAACTGAAAATATACCATGTGTCCCATTTGAAAATCGAAAGTTCATGTTACTTCCGGTGAATCCGGAATTCGCATGAAGTTTAGTTACTTGTCAAAAAATGCAGTTTTATGCAATAAACACATCCTCCAAATTTCATTCCACAATCTCCTCAAACAAAAAAGTTATAGAGGGGAGCCACCTTCCGTGGACACCCGGTATATATCATCAATATTTTTCATTATAAAAATTCCAAACAATATGTTGAAAATAAAACAACAAAAATCAGTCAATCAAATTTCAATTTATCAGGGAATCCAAACTGATGTTTTGAGTATTCTTTTTTCTTTCATGAAATCGATTGAGAATATGCAAATTTAAAATAACACTTATTGCTATCGAAATATTCGAAACCAAAGATGTTTTCTACGGAAATATTGTTCAATATGTGCTATGATTTTAGTATTTGAATGGCACTTGGAAAATTGTGATCCATATTTCTCTATATATCAGATAAAATTGAGTTGAGGATGGTTCTGAGAAGTTGTCTCTGAAATATGTATGGGCCATCTTGTGGGCAATGAGATACTTCTCTTCAATTTTCTCTTGTTTTTTTTTCAAACGGTCGAATTTTCGACCATATTTGAAATCTCAATACACAACAGCCCATCGATGGATGTAAGAAATACACAACTTTCAGTAGAACAGTAACTCATGTGGTTTATTGCGAATACTGATATGCTCCACTTTTTTCGAAAATCAAATGAGAAACGAGATTTCGAGACATTATCGAACGCTTATTTTTCCACAGTAAAATATAACCAAGAATAACCCAAGTGAAAACTGTATTTCTGCAAATAAAATTCAAATTGTTTCAAATGTTTTTGATATTTCTCTGAAAATATACAATAGCTTCTGAATTTTCATATCATGAAATATTGCAGAAGTTGAAAATATGTATATTTATACATTCTGTTATCAATAATGAAAAACATTCATTGCTGGAATTCCATTCAACCGACACTATTCACAATCACCAAACCAGACAATCGAATAGCCTCATCACACATAGAATAAAGACTTTGAAAAAACATCAATTTTATGGAATGGAGTTTTGATATTCAATAAGATTCCTTATAATTTGAAATTGAAATTGAAATTATATTATACGAGAAAATCCTTTAAATCAAACCATTTATTACATTGATGCTTTACTTTGATGCAATCATTTTCAACATGTTGTTTATGGTTTTTTTTCAGTTAGTTTAGATCCCTTTTATGAACATTCATGTTTCTTGGAGTGAATAATGGTTATTATATAATCTTATTTCAGGTTTTGTTTCAGATTTTCTTCTATAACTTCGGATATACTAAATTTTCAGGAAAATAGCCCCTCATATAATTTTCTGAAATAAGCTCACTATATTTCAATCCAAATCAAGATATCATTCGAGTACTTTTTCAACGGGTCGAAACTTTTAATTCAAGGTTCCTTCAGATACCAGAGACAAGACAAGACAAATTATTTCGATAGCCAGTGATATATCTAGACGATATATGGATAAGTCTGATCCCGACGTAGCTGAACTATCTTCCCTTATATGCAAGAAGGCATCTGCTAAATATTTCGAATATGTTCAAGAGTATACTAACCCCAGATTTTTGAGAAATGAAATTGCTATTGCAGCAAAGTGAGTTTTGAATCAAAATAAACTTAATATGCAGAAAATTACTCCAAAGAACGAATTTTGAAAATAGAAGTAATAAGGGATGAGGTTATACTTTTCAGGAGTAGATAGAGAGTGCCTTTGAGATGTGTGGTATGAATAAGTTCTAAAAATGAATTCTTCCTAGGCACACAAAAAATTTATTCGATCAGGCAGAGAAACCTCAAAGGCCACTGAAAAGTTTTATATTTCAGGTCATCAACCCAATGTGCTATTTCTATTCCTGCGCCCAACTTGGAAATACTTAAAACACAAGACACCGTCAATATGACTGGTACCCCTTTTCCTCTGGTAGATTATCCCCATATAACAGAAGATTATCCTGACTATATTGATGACCAGAATACTTCCAAAATTCTATTGAAGGTATGGAATTGTCGCATTATTTGTCATATTTGAAGCTCATGATATATCAAAATATTATGAATTCCACAGCAGACATTGGAAGATGTGAAACTATTTCAGAAGCGGAAAACCTTTGTTTTTCCCCATTTGAATCAATTGTTGGGGAGAGATGTGTCCGACTATGGAATAATTATCAACCATGTTCTTATTTCTCAACACGATACAACAATAGTATTTCTAAAAGATACCATGTGTTTACTCAATATTAGAGTCATGTTGAAAAGGGAAACATTCTCAATTGAATATTGATAGAAATATTTTTCTGTGAATTGAAAAATCCACGATTAAAATGAAGCTTTTTTTTGTGAATGTCCAACACAAAACAACTACTTCCCCGGCTAAAGCCACGCTGGACATTGAACTACATCTGATAGATATTCTGATGTAGTTCAATGTCTAGCGTGGCTTTAGCCGGGGAAGTAATTGTCTTCTGTCAGACATTCACAAAAAATAACTTCATTTTAATCGTGGATTTTTCAATTCACAGAAAAATCTTTCTATAAATATTCAATTGAGAATGTTTCCCTTTTCAACATGAATACCCCACAAGAGGTTATCTTGACGATGGAAGATAGTGACTAAAGTTTATCTTTCAGTCGCAGATGATTCCACATCTGATTTTATGAACATCCAGTTTATATTTTCAACAAATCAATTACAGTCATATTCTTTGAGCAAGTAGAGTGAAATAAAACTTGTTAATGTTTGATGATTTACATGCGTTGATACAGGGGTATTGTTCTCAAACATGTTTTATATGATGCAGAACATCTTCAGAGTACTCGTGAATAACAATCGCTATAAATGGCGCTACGCTACCATTACTCATTTCACAACATAAGTGAACTGAAAATCCATACTGGTGTAGTTGAAGAAATAAAAAAAATACGACATTTTTTCTTGTTACCTAATTTATTTTTATTCGTAATTGTTGTTTTTTGGTGAGGAAATGCCTCGATATTCCAATTTCCAACCATTGAATAACCTATATTTGTCCAACACTGGTTAATCTTACGAAAATATGACAAAGTTCAGCTTTGACGGTTTTACCTATCGTTAGGTTAACTTTATGTATTGACACAAATCTGTTGAGTTTTGAATTGAAATTTGACATTAAAACAAAACTTACAAGATTTTTCAATTTTCATACAAAAAATCTATTCATTTGAGAAAGTTTCCCATTTCAACATTGATACTTCCCAAGAAAATACTTAAACTCAACTCAATAGGCGTAGTGCAAAGTGTGAAATCACGTGTTATGAACTTACCTAGCCTTCACAGCCTCATGAGTTGATAGAAATATTCAAAGGTAACTAGAAAAATGCGTCCAAACACTTTTACTTTTCGGAAAAACTTTCTAGTAAATATAATATATGTTATTCTAATGTATGTTCATATAGTCAGGAAATAAACAAATCGGTGAACAGTTATACTATATACCACACATTTCCTATTTCGGCACCAATTGAGTTGCCTGGACATTATTTGTCCTAGTTTATACCCACTGTTCCAATTAGACCAAATGTCTACAACGAAGTCAAAGTTACCAAAAATCTAATCATCGAAGTAACTTGGTCTTTTATCTGATTCTGAAGCCCGAACCTATTCGGATGAGGATGACATGATACAATTTACTCTCTTCAATTAATTTATTGTAGAGCTGAATTCTAGAAATCTATAGAATGCCATACAGGTATACCATCAACTACTATCGATTAGCTGCCAGAATGAAAATATAACCCACACTTCTCAAATCCATGGATCAGAGCCATCATGCTCCCATTTATGTGGTACATAGGAATATTCTATACGATGGGCTCCACGTCTTTTTATGACGGCAACTATTTCAAAACACTCATAGATAGATAGATAGATAGATATAGATAGATAGATAGATAGTTTATTTCACCACGTTACATAATAAAATGTTTGTAGCAAGTAAAAAAATAGCATAAAAGTAATAAAATAGCATAAAAGTAATAAAATAGTATAAAAGTAATGATCAGATTGAACAATTAAAATAGTATAAAATGATCAGATTAACAATTGATATAGTATAAAAACAAGCAAGAAACACAAGTACAAAAATATAAAAACATGGATGACATTATAAACATTTAAAATGATTCACGTATTCTTTGACAGAATAGAAGCAAAAACTCAAAAGATAATTTTTTATTGTTTTTTTTTTGAATTTGGACATACTAAGAATTTTAAAATTATCGGGAAGATAGTTGTAGAGGTTGAAATCCAGAGTATTCTTTTGTGATTTACTCAAACGATAGCGGTTTGTTCGAATTTTGTTACAATGTCTGGTATCATAGTCATGAAGGTCTGATTGCTTGATTAATGAAGTTGATTTTTCATGAATTTCTATGAGAACGTTGTACAAAAATAATGTGGGTAACGGCATTATTCTCAATTTCAAAAAAAGAGGTTGACAATGATCTCTATAACCAGAATTTGTTATTATTCTGATATCTTTTTTCTGCAATTTAAAATTTTTTAAAGCCCCAGTTGAGTTGCCCCAGAGTATAACACCATAGCTAATGTAAGAATGGAAAAGGGAGAAATACGTTATTTTCAATGTATCGAAACTAGTTACATTTTCAGCTGACGCGATAAAAAAAGTGTTCTTGGTAGTTTTTTGCTCAATTGGTTAATATGACAAGTCCAAGTGAGAGTACTATCGACAACAATCCCAAGTAATTTAACGCTATCTGCACTTGATGTAGCGGCAGAGCTCGTTGAAAACTGTAACTATTGCGTTTTATCTGTATTTAGTTTGAGTCGATTTGTCACGAACCAACTTTCTGCCTTCTCATCGACTTCATTTGATATTCTAGATAGTTCAATCGCATTTTTGCCAAAGTAAATAAATGTAGTGTCATCGGCAAACAAAACTGATTTATATGGATGCATGAAGTTACTGATGTCATTCACGTAAATTAAGAACAGAAGTGGTCCCAATACTGATCCTTGGGAAACACCATGTTCCACAAGTTTAAAATTCGAAATGCAATTATTGCTACTGACTGCTTGATATTTATTCGACAAATATGATTTTATGAGGGATAGAGATACTCCCCTGATGCCATGATAATATAGTTTCTTCAATAATATGTCGTGAGAGACGCAGTCAAATGCCTTGGAGAGGTCGCAGAGCGTAATAACTGTGTGATTACCTTGCTAGAGATTGTCGACAACTTCACTCACCACATTGAGAACTGCCTCTGTCGTAGAGCGGTCCTTACAAAAACCAAACTGGGATTCGTTGAATAATTTATATTTTTCAAAATATGCGTAAAGACGTTGTTTAATGATAATCTCAATTATTTTGCTGAAAATGGATATTATTGAAATGGGACGATAATTGTTAACAAGATAATTGTCACCGTTTTTAAATAAAGGAATAACTTTTGATAGCTTAAATGCATCAGGAAAAATACCACTTGTGAATATTAAATTTATCAATTCAGAAAGAGGCTGCAACAATATTTCGGAGGTATCTTCAATGATATCACTATTTAGTTCATAGGCGTCTAAGCATTTGGAATTTTTGAGTGACTTGATTGCATTTTGAACGTCTTCTTCAGTCACTGGGCCCAGAAAAAAAGAGCTGCAGGGTGCTGGAAAATTTCTGAAATTCAGTAAATCCGCTTTGCATACCGTTGAAAGAGATTGAATGATATTTTCAGCAATGTTAACAAAAAAGTCATTGAAATTTTTAGGAGATATATCAGTATGAGTTCTATTATTATTGTTTTTGTTTCTCTCAAAATTTATCATTTGCCAACATGCTTTCGCCTTATTTCCCGCCGAATGAATATAATTGTCATAAGCTAATTTCTTAGAATTTTTAAGCTGGGCACTATAATTTTTCTTCAAAGTTCTATATGTTATATAATCCCTTGGTTCTTTAGTTTTATCGGCTACAAGTTTCGAATTTGACAAAGACTTTCTCATACTTTTTAGGGATTCATCATACCACATAGCTGGTGCCTTTCCGTTCTTTGAGTTGTATGTTTTTATTGGAAATATTTTTTTGACCAAATCACAATATGTATTTACAAGTTGGGAAGATAGAATTTCAACATCAATAATTGTTTTGTTGAAACCCCAATCTACATTTGATAGAGCTTCTTTCAGCTTCATTAATCCATTTTGGGTTACTTTTCGAGAAATCGTTTTTTTATTTGAGCTCTCTGGTGTTTCCTCGATTATAATATACTGGGCGCGATGATCGGCCAAGCAAGGTTAAAAAACTCTGCTTTTTATATTGCTTTCTTCCAAATTGGTAATTATATTATCTATAGAGCTAGATGAAGTAGCTGTGATTTTTGTATGTTCATGAATAATAGAAACCAAACCAAATGATAAAATTAGGTCTTGTAAATTTTTTGAAGCAGTTGAGTTTACTTTAAAATCTACGTTGAAGTCGCCAGTAATCACCACTTTACTATTGGGATTGACCACATGGTTCAAGAGGTTCTCTAAATTTTGTAAAAACGTATCAAAATTTCCTTTTTCAGATCTGTATACAGCTATAACAGTAATTTTTTTATTCAATAATTCTATGCCACAAAATTCGGAATTCAGTTCACTATTGAATTGTTGAAAATCTAAGGGCTTTACTTTAATCGAATTTCTAGTGGAAATAGCACATCCTCCATTATGTAATAGTTTTCTGCAGAAATAATTTGCAAGAAAATATCCATCAAGGTTTATATTTTTGAGATTTTGCTCTCTCTGCCAATGTTCGGAAATGCATACTATATCAAAGTGACAATCATACAAAAGAGTTTGAAGTATCTCAATTTTGTTAGATATACATTGAATGTTTATATGAAAAACACTCACCAAGCTATCGCGATTCACAAGATTGAATATATCATAAAAAAATTGTTCATACTCTATGTCACATTTTGAATGAACTAAGGATTTTCTGTTGAGACACTGATTTTCTGAAAATTTTCTTTAAATCTGAATCGTCTGATTGCCGCACCTCTTGGCCATATATCTGAATGGTAAACGTCATTCAATTTATCCAGAGGAAATGACACTTTGTATGTTGATGCAAGATCAGTTCTATTCCATTCTTCGCACACGAAAGCAATGTCGGGTGCAGTTTCCTTAAGCGCTGCTAGAAGATCGTTTGAAGTCATGTCAGCTCCAATCCGTGAGACATGTAAATGTACTGTTCTCGGAACTGTTCTGAATTCAGTTCTGTCGTTACTACCAAATATTGGTCTATATTTGTGTTTATTGTTTTTACTTGGGGGATTCCATTTGGAGTCCCCACTTTGGAGTTTTTGTTTTCTTTGTACTTGTCATGTTTTTGCTCTGTGTTGTCTCTATTGCTTTTCAAGGCTGCACTGAAAGTTTTCTGTGGTATCGCCTCGGACTTTTTTGCAAGATTTGATTCTGGTTTAGGAGAATTTGTGGAGTTCAAGTCGTTGTCGATAGATGCCGTTATCGGTACCCTTTTATCGCTATTATTAAATTGTTTCAAAAGTAAAATGAGATCCTCCTGCTCTTGAGTTCCTTTTTCCAAATGGAATGTCAGTTTACTTACACAATCAAGCTCTTTTTTCAAAGCACTATGGTCTTCTGCAAGTTGTTCACAATGGATGCAGATTTTATTCTCACTGGTGTTATGGAGTTTATCAACATCATAACTGCCTTGTTTCACATCACTACCGACAAATTTACTGAAGTAGTTAATTAATTGCACATTATTCACCGTCGGTGGTAATTTGAAAGTCAAAATTATGTCTATGAGTTCATTTTTCATAATCCATTATTATGAATAAAAGTATGAAAGCAACTATGTGTTGACCATCGACACAGGCAATACAAAAGATAATTTTGTTAAATTATGTCAGTAATGGATGGATTGACAGAATGTACAGAATGAAAGCATAGATAAGCTGCGTTCAGCAAGCTTCGACTGTGGTCAGCGATAGACTAGTGCCGTGACGTTTCCAATGATGCGACGAAATGAAATTCAATGGAGTTAGTCCAGCTGAAGCAAACGGATATTGAGAAATGTATTAAATGGAGTGCTAGGAAACGAAAGCAAATAGCAAAAGAAAGTAAAGATTTATAACGATGATTTCGAAACTTTCAACACTTATCATTGCGGCGTCCGGAAACGTCGAATTGAAGTTTTTAAGCAAATCATATCTAGATTTTTTGTGAGATAGTCCGCATTCTGCAAAGTTAGCATTCTGGGAGTGCTTTCAGACAATGCGGATCGCGGTAATGTCAAACTACAATTTTTGAGCCAATCACTGCACATCATTTGATATTTAGAATGTTATGATTGGCTACTTCTCTTCCTATAGAGATTTCTTCCTCACACCAAGATAACATTATTATGGAAAAATGTGCACTGGATACAATTATCGCGTACTATTTTCAACAACACTGATATTTGATGTTCAATTCCAGAATAAATACTTCAATATCAGAATAAACACTTATTTATTTGTGTTTTCTACTATTCGTCGTTTTCTTCGAGTAACTAGGTATGAGCTGGACAGAAATAAGTTGTTTCGCTATCAGGAAGAAGTGGGAAATAATGTTTATTTTCACTCCATATTAGGAATTGAAATGATAATTTCAGTATTTCGAATATCGAATAACAACAATATAAATTTATTATCCACGATTACAATCCAACCAGAGAACGAAACGTATAGATATATTGCACGTGACCACAACATGAAAAGGTCTGAAATCCCAAGATAAGGAAAAGGACTTCAAAGTCAGGAATGGACGTTACTTTCGACTTTGAACAAAACCTATGTGTTCCCAAACTTAAAATTTTGGGAAAATGCGACTTATATAACCCATATGGGAGAGACGTCATATGTTTCGGCTCAAACCGTTTTCGTGATTGCAAAAATAATCCATAATTTTTTCGATACGATCGAAGTTGTGTAATTCCAGTGTGATGAATTGAATTTTTCAGTTCGAAGCTGCAAGCAACAACATGATACCACTCTGCTCCTTGAATGCTCGATCTCTGAAGGAATCCATGGTAATAAAAGATGAGACCCAAAATATTGGTAGCGATTTTTTTGAAATCTCAGTGACGAAAAAACTCGGTGGGAGAATCCCACATATAATGATTTTATCACAAACTGTGGAGTTGACGGCGTCGAGGGATTTTGTCTATTTTAAAAATCAGGAAATCAGTGTTTTGGTAAGTTTCCATCAAACAATTCTTTGTTCGATAATGTGCGGAATCTGGACGTGTCGTGGTATGACGTTCTCCGTACCTTTTGTGGGCTCAATCATGCTATATGAATCTGATATTTTTAGTGAAAGAGTCTTTATGGCACGAGTTGATATTGTTCCAGTATCTTATATCAATTCAAATAATATTTTGGAATATATTGCCCAATAAAAGGTGTTGCCAAATGAGTACAAAATATTTCTTGTCGACCAGTGAAGGAAGCCTTTCATTTAAGCAAAAGCTCTTGGGCTTTTTTTTTCAATTACACGCTTCCAAAAATTAGTAGAAAAACATTGTGTTCCACCAATGAAAAGGCTACCTATGAATATTTGTTTAATTTTGTTGTGATCTTTTGAAGAGGTGAAACATGCAACTCCTATTCCATTTTTCACCGGCACTTTTTAACGAAACAAAATTTAGCAATTAAAAAATTAGTTTTGAAAAGTACGATTTATTGCAAAACATTCTTAACTTCCGGATTGTTTCCGTCAAAGCAATAGTTCCTTTGAAAAATACAACATCGTGCATAAACGGATGTTCTGTTGATGGAATCTGGTAGGTGGCTGTCACGTTTTGTTTGCACAAATTATGACTTCAATCGTAGTATTTTCAAATTATTCCGCCCATTTTAACTTTTGCTGTAGGCATGCAATAGTACCATGTTTTGTTTCAATATGTAGAATATAAAATTGAAAATGGAGACAAAACAGAATTATGTGTATCACAACAAAGAAAGAGGCAGCAATATCGGACGGAATGGAGTTGTGAAAACAGCTCGAAGTAACCACCTCCAACCATTAGACATAGATTGGCGCAAACGTTGAAATATTCTTGGTGTGTTTTGAGTCTCGCTGTTGAGTTTACCGCTAGATGAACGAGACAAAAACACAAATGAAATGTGTGCGGTATTCTCAAGTGGGTCTGATTTATGAACTGTAATAAACACTCCTGGTCCTCATAAGCCCGAATATGCTAGAGATGCTTTCAGAAATAATATACACAAAGTTAGTCGATACTTAGCTTTTGTACGAATCGTTTATATGTTTAAATACACGGTTCAAACAAATTATGTATTTTATTTAAATCCCCAACCCACTACGTTCAAGAGGTTATGGGCCCAGATTTCGCGTAACTTGATTAATTACTGGAAGTATAGTGATTGAAGTATACAGTGACCGCAATTCAACAAAAACAATGGCTAAAACTAATAAAAGAAATATTCACCAGTTCAACGGTGAAAGATATGGTGTATGGAAATTCTGTGTTGAATGGTTGCTCGCGGAATTGAATATTTTATACCTAATTGAAGAAGAAATTCCTGGTGAACCTAGTGACAGTTGAAAGACACATGACTTGAGTGCGAAAGGTGTTATCATAGAATACCTAAGTGATTCATGTTTGGGATTTGCAAAAATCAGTCGACCGCTAGAGGCATATTGAATAGTCTGAATTTATGAAAGAAGTTGAGCAACTCAGTTGGCATTGAGAAATGGGATTCTTTGTCTCAAGTTTAGAGAATACATGAGTTTGATGCACCACTTCACACGTTTTGATGACCTCATATCGGAATTATTCGCTGCTGGAGCCAAACTGGATGAAATGGATAAAATACTCAAAGAAGACACAACATCATCAAGTCAAAGGGCACCAAATATATTCAGTAGTTCTCACACCAACGAAGGAAACTCTAAATCAACTTCATATACAAAATCCAGAAAACAAAATCTTCAAAATAAAAGCAAATAACACAAATCAAAAGTTGCCCCCTTTTCCCCTCATAAATCAACCCACATGTGGCCATTGTAGCAGAACAAACCATTCAAAAAGTGTTTGTTATTTTTTTATAAATAGAAGATTGAAAAATAACGCAGAATCCATACGGTTCGCACTGAACCAACACTGGATCCAGGCAAAGTTTTGATTTTATGATGAGCCAAAATCGTTCAAATACAAAAGTGTATCTTCACATCATTCCTGCTCGACTCTGGATCAACTGATCATATCAGGATTTGTTTACAAAAATCTACGATATACCTTCTCCCAAAGAAATTGCTGTGGCTAAAATGGCACTACCGTAACCGCAACAATAGAGGATCGAAAGATGTAACAGACAACCTGATTTTAGTTCCACGTTTGCAAGAAGAGGGCATGGTGGCGATATTCCATGAAAAATAGCGTAAGAATGGAAAAACAATGTCATCATTGCAACAGGTAAGCCCATAAATGGTTTAATAGACATAGATTTTCAAATGCCTAAAGACCTTGGGAATATCAATAATATGGTAAACACTGCTGATTACCAGATATGGCATGCACGATTAGGGCACCCAGATGACCAATCATTTTAAAAATGAAAAACTGGAAATGTTAGAAAGTTTTAACCATATACATAAATCCAGAAAATAATGTATTATGTGAAACTTGTATATTGTGTAATATGTATATGTATATATATATATATATATATATATATATTTATATTTGGATACAAACTAGATTGCTATTCTCAAAATCTAAATCAAAACACATGTGGAACGACCTCTATTCATGATTCATAGTGATGCTTGTGGTCCAATATCACCTCCCACAATTGATATCAAAAACTTTTCATCAACGATCCAATAGATCATACACTAATATATTCATTAGAATTCAAGTCAGAAATCGTAAAGGTGTGAAGATTTCGTTGCAAAAAGTGAATCACACTTCAATAAAAAATTGTATATCTTAACTGTGACCAGGGAGGTGAATATTTGTCGAACGATTCCAAAGAATATTGTAGTCAGATGGGCATTACTTTCCATTGAAATGTACCACATACATCTCAACAAAATGGTGTCGCAGAGCAGAAAGAGGGCGTGCGATTATTTTTACCTCGAGGTTGGAAAAATCTGTTTGAGGTGAATCTGTCTTAACAGCTACATACCTAACTAATATGTCATCAATCGTGCTCTGCACCTCAATAAAACACCATATAAACTGTGGCCCAATAAGAAGTCCATGGTTTATGTCCGCCTTGAAACTAAGAAAACAAAATTCGACGAAAAGTCATTCAAAGAAATCTCAGTGGGATATGCTCCCAATGGATAAAGTGTGGTATGTGGAAATGGAAAGTTTTCTCGTATCTCGTGACGTAATTGTCGACGAATTTGAAAAATCACTAGATCTGAAAAAAGTGATTCCGATGCAACTTCGGAGCCATAAACTAAAAAAAAAACAAATAGTTAAAAATCACTAGATCTGTCAAAAGTGATTCCGAAGCAACTTCGGAGCCTAAAACTAAGAAAACCGACTCAAACTCGAAAAAATCAGTTAAAAACCACTAGATCTGTGAAATGTGATACCGATGCAACTTTGGAGCATAAAACTGAGGGGAACGACTCAAACTAAAAAAAAATTAGTTAATTCTGAGTACAACATTATTCCAATGAATACACACACATCACAAGAATTGAATCTTTCCAATTCGAGAAGTGAGAGAAACAAAAATCATGATTTGCCTTCTATACTGATCAAGATTTAAATATTTTATTTTCAGTAGTTCACTTTGTGCACATACTCTCGTGAGTGCAAAGACCCACAAAGAAATTAAAACAAGGCACGATTGAGATCAGTGGAAGCAATCCAAAAATGAAGAAGTTAATTCACTCACCTCTTAATGATAATTGGTCGTTAGTAAATAAACACACTGACAAAAAAATGTGTCAATTCCAAGTGAGTATTAACTATAAAAACATGGAAACATTCATACCTCAAAAATGTATTTTAGCCTTCTCCAATCAATAGATTTATGTGTCCATCGAATGAACGTGAAAACTACATTTCTGAATGGCTTTTTGCAAGAGTAAATTTAAGTAGGAGATTTAAGCCGGTTCTGGCTCTCCCCCCACCACTATGACGTCACGTGTGACCTTGAATGGTTGCAGGTGTGCAATATGTGTGTGTTTGACCTTGAGATTTGACTTTGAGATTTGTCATTGAGTTTTGACATGGGGTTTCGTCGACTTTGAGATTCGACTTCAGTTTTGACCTTGAGTTTGACCTTGAGATTCATAACATTAAGTTTTGACTTTGAGATTTGACCTTGAGTTTTGATGTTGGGATTGTTTCGGCAACCTTAAGATTTGATCTCGATGTTTGTTTGACCTTGACTAAAGTTGTGGTGTAGGCATACATATTCTGTGTAGTCATGACCTTCATGAATCCTTGTACTCTCAAGCGAGGAGGGCATTCATCCTGTGAGAGGTAGGTGAACTGCAGTATTGATGAATGTGCTGATGTTCAAGCGCGCACT